>CAJNRD030001118.1:3540080-3643111 GCA_905319865.3 Cotesia congregata | reverse complement strand
TTTTTTTCACTCAATATAATATGCACTGATAGAAGGATTTGGTTATAGTTAAAAATATTTGTTAATATTTCACAAATCATTTATTAGAGATCACTTTTTAGTCCTTAACAAATATTTCTGAGTATTTAAAAAGAATTATTAATATTTAATAAATATCAAATTTATTAAATACAAACAAATCATTTTAAATACTAAGAAATATTTGTTTAATACTAAAAAGTGGTCTCTAATAAATGATTTGTTAACTATTAACAAATATTTTTTAATACAAATAAATCCTTCTATCAGTGTGGGATGATATCCAGTGTCATCTTGTTCTTCCGTGTAAAACACTAAAAAAAAAAAAAATTCTTAACTGGAAGATAAATTTTCTTGGTTCAAGAGAATTTCTTCTTGTTCCAAAATAAATTTTGTCTTCCTTAAAATTTTCTTTGGTGTAAAAAATTTTTTTTCTATGTATATATATATACAGAGAAAGAACAAGATGACACTGGATACCATCCCAGATTATACTGGCTCAAAAAAATATTAAAAATTTCTTGAAAAAGAAATAAAATTTGAAAAAAAAAAAAATTTTTTTTCTTAAAATTTTTTTCTTTTCAGTGTATCTATACATAATATATAATGTTGATTATTTTTTCAATTAAGAGCACTAAAATAAAAAAAAATAAACAAATAATTTTTTATTTTGTTCCCAAACATTCAACCGGAATAAAAACTTAATGTTTATTTATATTACACAGTATAAATATTCAGAGAAGCTGAAAATAAAAAAACAATGAAATTTATTAGTATGAGAAATTACGGAACTAATGTATTACGTAAATATTTATTGTCAAGATAGATTGAGGATGTGTCGAAGGACGTGAATAAAGACTATTCTTCGTAATCTCTCAGATCTTACCGGGTCGCTGGTAATATTTTACTAAATAAAATATCAGATAAATATATATATGTAATATCAAGGACAGGAAGTGTGTTGGGTATCAGCGACCTCGACTATAATCGTGATGCAGTTTTTAAATCAACTTCCTTGAGTTGAATCATAGAAATCCGGGAAGAAATAAAAATCTATAAATAAATTTAATTAAAATTTTTTTAAAAATACTACTGACCTATATAATTAATAATTTTTTACTTTATTTATTTTTTATAGATTTCTAAGCTGACTACAAGATGGACGGCGTGTTCTTAAAATGGCCGCTGGTAATAAATAGAAAATATTTCTTCTCACGTGTGGATTTAGGTACTTAGAATCAAAGTTACTTTCTACAATAAAATAAAATAGTTTATTATAATTAAAATGAAGTATGTGAGTGTATTTATGTATTTACATATATATACTTTAGATAGATAAAACTAGCACAAGTTAAGAAGGGGAAAATGTTTAGAAATAGCGTTGGATTACGAAAGCCATACCACAGCACGTACACGGGATTTAGAAAGTACAGAGCTGGAATAGATACGAGTTGGTATCTCTTTTGTGTGTGTATTCATGTGTAGTAAGTTCTGCCGGAGGTGAGAGAGAGATAGAGACAGACAAGTGAATGGTGCTGCTAGCAAACTAGCCTTTTATTTCTCCGACTTGGAATTCTTCGAAGCATTCCTGGTGAATTTTATAAAATTATATAATTTTATAACTATTATTTAAAATAAAATTAAATAATTTTTGACTATTAATTAAAATAAAATTAAATAATTTTTTCTAAGTTCAAAGTTGAAGGGCCAACTCTCTGCAGTGTATTCTCTGGACCCAGAGCCTAGTTTTTTCAACGGCTAGGGGAACACAGTGTTCACTGCTGAGTCAGCCCGTTTTAAAATAAAAAA
This sequence comes from Cotesia congregata, assembly GCA_905319865.3. Lineage (NCBI taxonomy): Eukaryota > Metazoa > Arthropoda > Insecta > Hymenoptera > Braconidae > Cotesia > Cotesia congregata. The sequence continues at coordinate 3,641,284 of CAJNRD030001118.1, read as the reverse complement.
TAATCCTAATATAAAATTGAGATGAAATGTATGTGGCATCAAACTATTCGTAACGTGATTGGTCGAATATATCATAAGCATGAGAATATATGCAAACTCTATAGTTAGGCGCGCGCAAAATTCAATTCTAGTAAAAATACAATACCATAAAAATATTGAAGAAATTGCTAATTAATTGTTTTTTTTTTTTTTTTTTTTTTTTTTAAACATTTCTCCTTTTTATTGCACGGAAGCTATGTCGTCAAGTTAATAGGAGAGAGAAAAAGACTGACTGGTAAGAAATTAGTCCAGCCTGATTCCCTCCCCCAGTGACCTGGCGACCCAGAATAATTACAATTCCAATTCCAGAGCAAGAAGAGACTATGAAGATGATCATTATTTAACTGTTGATAAAAAATAATTATTAGAACAATAATAATCAAGTTAGCCGACATTTATTTTTTTTTTATTTTAATTAATTTGTTAAATTATAACTATAAAAATTTTTTTAAAAATTGCACTTATAGTTTTTAAAGTGTTTTAACAAATAAAAAAATTTTACATGTCGACTAACTTTATTTTTTATATTCAAACACACACTGGATTATAATAAATAAGTGCTTTTTTTTCACGAGCTAGTCACGTGATTATTACGTCACAATCCCACAAGCGACCGCCATTTTAACTTGTTAAAAATTATCAAATTAATTTTTTTCAACTTGTTAAAAATTATTTTCAACTTGTTAAAAATTATTAAAATTTTTTTAACTTGTTAAAAATTATTTAATTTTTTTTTTAAATAAAAGTTAATTTTTTTTCCGTCACTGGATTAAGATTTAGGGGCTATAAAACCGAGTTTGGTTCAGTGGTGAGAGTGCAGATGCTCGACCCTCGATTCCGGTTGCCCACGAGGTCCCCGGGCCATTCACACGAGGGGAAAAATGCTTAATAAAAGCCCGACAAAAATTAAAACCGGGAAAGGGGACTGAAGAATAGTAAGTTGAAAAAAAAAAAAAAAAAATTTTTTTTTTAAATAATTTTTAACGAGAATAATTTTAGATTTTCGGTTATTCTGTGACCCAGTTGAAACTCAATATGGCGGACGACCGTGAATGTCGACAATGCGGAAGTACTAAAACACGATACCGTTTTTTTTTTTTATTTTAATTAAAATTAAAATAAAATTTCTCACTTGAAATAAAAAAAAAGAAAAAAATATTATCACCTTTCGAGCACAAACTCGCGTTAAAAAAATTGCTATTAAATTGTATTTAACTTCCGAAGAAAAATATAAATTGAGAAAATAAAAAAAAAAAAATGTTAGAACGCGAGCTGGAAGAGCACAGAACCGACTAGGACGAGGATCAGCAGCAAACGAGAATGTCTCCGTCTGGATATCCGCCGCGGCACTCTAGCTTCCCCCACCTTGTCACTAAATAGCGCGTCGTTTTTTTCCGCCGCGCTTGCGCAACCGAGCTCCGCTGGGATTGGCTGAGTTGAGGTTAAGAGGGGGAAGGAAGCAAGACAGAGTGAAGTAGGGGAAATTGAAATTATAGAGGGGGAAGATAACAAAGAGACAAAGATAAAAAAAAAAAAATACAATTTTTTTTTTTTTTTTTTAATTGAAACGCGGTTCTAACGGCGGTCAAATAGGAACTGGCGGTACCACGCGCGGAAACCGATTACTTATGCTGCAGAGTGTCCGCGTGCATCTCTCAGGGGGAAAATGAGGACTCGAAGCTGTTTTTCCCTCTCGCTCTTTCTTATTTGTAAAATAGAGGGGGAAGAAAGGAAGAAAAGAGGGGCGATGGTAGAGACACGTGGGAGGTCGGTTGTGCGCACGCGCGAACTCTGCCCAAACGGGGCGCTTTTTTTCTTCTTATATATTTTATTTTTATATATTTTTAATATATATGTATTTTATTAAAAAAAAAAAAAAAATGGAGTTTTTAATTCCACAGAATTTTTGTATTTCTTCCCAAAAAAACATTTTTATTTAATATTTCTTCTTCGGCACAAAAAAATAGTGACCTAATTTTTAAAACCAGAGCACTAGTCTCTTGAAACACTTTTTGGTTTTAATAAATTATTATTTTAGAAACACTCGCGGCACATTACTCCGAAAGAAATAAATTTAATATTTAAAGAAGAAATGAACTGGCGGAGCGCAAAGGTACCGATGGAATGAACGATGAACGGCCGCGGACAAACGGTTTATATATATGTGATGCGAGGAAGATTGGGAGTTGGGAGCCGTCCTGGCGTCCTATTTACTTGGAAGCGCTCTACTCGGCAACGCTCGGGAAGCTACACGACTACTGCCGAAAGCCAGGGATATAAGTAGGTCGGCTGTTCGCTGTAGTCCGCACGTGTCGTCCTTGACTCACATAGAGATCGAGGTGCGCAAGCGCTTCGCGCACTATGCTACCGCATTGCCGGTCGCTAGGGATATATATCTAATACATACACTTTTATATGTGTTTGTAGATAGATATCTTTTCTTTGTTCTCACTCTACGTTTAATTATAATCGTTTTATTCCTGCAGTTGTATTAATTACAGTTAATCTTCAATATTTTGATATTTTATTTATTATTTATTTTTTTTATTGAAAATTTCATTTGTTTATTTAATAAAATTTTCTTAATCAAAATTAGATTTTTAATAATTATTTTAACACAAAAAAAAATTATTTTTAACTTGTAATTTTTTTTTTAAATTATAAATTAAATTTTTCTTTTTATGCAAAATTTTACATAAAAATGTTATTTTATAATAATAATAATAATAATAATAATTATTATTATTATTATTACTATTATTATTATCATAAATTATTTATTAAAAATAAATTATAAAAAAAATTATTTTGAGCTTGTAATTTTTTTTCAATTTATAAATTAAATTTTTCTTTTCATGAAAATAAATTACAAGGATTTTTTTCTTGCACAAAGTTTTAGATAAAAATTTTATTTTACAATAATAATAATTATTATTATCATTAAAAAATTATTAATAATTATTTAAACTATTTATTAAAAATAAATTGTAAAAAAAATTATTTTGAATTTGTAATATATTTTTTTTAATTTATAAAATAATTTTTCTTTTTTTTTTAATTATAATAAATTAACAGAATTTTCTTCTTATAAAAAATTTTACATAAATATTTTATTTTATAATAATAATAATAATAATAATAATTATTATTATTATTATTACTATTATTATTATCATAAATTATTTATTAAAAATAAATTATAAAAAAAATTATTTTGAGCTTGTAATTTTTTTTCAATTTATAAATTAAATTTTTCTTTTCATGAAAATAAATTACAAGGATTTTTTTCTTGCACAAAGTTTTAGATAAAAATTTTATTTTACAATAATAATAATTATTATTATCATTAAAAAATTATTAATAATTATTTAAACTATTTATTAAAAATAAATTGTAAAAAAAATTATTTTGAATTTGTAATATATTTTTTTTAATTTATAAAATAATTTTTCTTTTTTTTTTAATTATAATAAATTAACAGAATTTTCTTCTTATAAAAAATTTTACATAAATATTTTATTTTATAATAATAATAATAATAATAATAATTATTATTATTATTATTACTATTATTATTATCATAAATTATTTATTAAAAATAAATTATAAAAAAAATTATTTTGAGCTTGTAATTTTTTTTCAATTTATAAATTAAATTTTTCTTTTCATGAAAATAAATTACAAGGATTTTTTTCTTGCACAAAGTTTTAGATAAAAATTTTATTTTACAATAATAATAATTATTATTATCATTAAAAAATTATTAATAATTATTTAAACTATTTATTAAAAATAAATTGTAAAAAAAATTATTTTGAATTTGTAATATATTTTTTTTAATTTATAAAATAATTTTTCTTTTTTTTTTAATTATAATAAATTAACAGAATTTTCTTCTTATAAAAAATTTTACATAAATATTTTATTTTATAATAATAATAATAATAATAATAATTATTATTATTATTATTACTATTATTATTATCATAAATTATTTATTAAAAATAAATTATAAAAAAAATTATTTTGAGCTTGTAATTTTTTTTCAATTTATAAATTAAATTTTTCTTTTCATGAAAATAAATTACAAGGATTTTTTTCTTGCACAAAGTTTTAGATAAAAATTTTATTTTACAATAATAATAATTATTATTATCATTAAAAAATTATTAATAATTATTTAAACTATTTATTAAAAATAAATTGTAAAAAAAATTATTTTGAATTTGTAATATATTTTTTTTAATTTATAAAATAATTTTTCTTTTTTTTTTAATTATAATAAATTAACAGAATTTTCTTCTTATAAAAAATTTTACATAAATATTTTATTTTATAATAATAATAATAATAATTATCATTAAAAAATTGTTAATAATCATTTAAAATATTTAATAAAAATTAATTATAAAAACTTATTTTTAATTTATAAATTAAATTTTTCTCTTTATGATAATTTGATAATAAATTAACAGGATTTTCTTCTTATGCAAAATTTTACATAAATATTTTATAATAATAATAATAATTATTGTTAAAAAATCATTAAAAAAATTTTTCTTAAAATTTAATCTAAAAAAATTTTAATAAATTTATCTAAAAAAATTTTTCTAATATCTGGTGCTATCTATTCCAAGTATAAGAAGCATTTTATTTTATTATCTCATATTATAAATTAGACTTGATAACTTTTAAATGTTATCACAAAAAATATAATAGAAAAATTAATATATAACATAAAATTTTTAAATTATTAATATTATAATTTTTCCTTGACCAGATTTAAAGAAAAAAAAAAAAAATAAGACTTAAAACTTCCGCTTCCTCTTTATCACGCACGCACGCGTGATATAACGCTTTAATAGCTGTAATTTATCTTTTAACTTAATATTTTGTCGGTAATATTAATAATAAAGTAAGTAAATTCAATGGTTGCAGTAATAGTACATAAATTTAAAATTTTATATAATATATATTATGTTATATTTTATATAAAAAGATTTGAGGGAAGATGGTCATCCGATTTCGGCGGTATTGATCGTACAGAGCCGAGCAGGGAGCGTCCCTAGTTCAAATACTATTCGATTGGCTTACACTTATATTATTGTACATCTTCCAAGTATGTAATGTATATTTATAGTCATACTTTGTACATTAATTCACATTGTATGTTAAGTAACTCAAGAACTAAATATTTGAAAAAAAATACATTTTTTTTTAGTTTTTAATAAATAAATGCGCAAAAAACTGAGAGTATAAATATAAATATTAAAAAAAATTAATAATGTATGTAAGTATAAAGTACAGAGTAAGTATGTAAGCAATAAAGTGAGTATTAGCGCCGCGTGATGCTTCAATACTCGCAAGTTTAAGATAAAATATTTAATATTGCTCTTATCTGTGATGACAATTATGTAATACAATATTTTTTATTTTTTTATTAATTTTTCTATTTTTATATTAATAATATTAATTTTTATTTTAATAATAATTTTAATTTAATCTAAATTAGCCAAAAATAAAGATAACATTCGAGTTATTTAAATATGTTAATATAAATATTAATTAAGATAAAAATATTTAATTTAATTTTAGAGTACTTACGGTTTTAAAAAAAAAAAAATTTTTTAACAAGTTTTACGATCAAATAAAATACTTTTGTTGACTAATTATTATTGTAATTAAATGGTACTTAATATCGGAACAAGTGCAGCAAGTTACTGGCGATGAAGCTCCGGTGAGGATTGAATCAACTGGCCCACAAAGCAACCGACAGTTAACTGACAAGTTTGCAAGTAACTCCCGCGAAATCCTTCGCGAGTTGCGCGTCCAATCACTGTCGCACTTGTACATGTATATATTCACACATATTTAATCTGCGCAATCGCTAACTTGCATTACACATTCTCTCATTACATACCGAGGATACATATTTATAAGTATTAATATGGATATTTTTTCTCAGCTTTGTACCAGATTCGATTCTCCGGTCAATAATTCAATTTAAAAATTAATTTTAATTAAAAAAAAAAATTATTCGAGTCAATAATATTTGATGAGAGTGATTAATGACTGTAAATAATAAGTGTATATTTGGAAACAGATTCATGTTTTAGCGATCAATCATCCAGTCGGAGATAGAAAAGCTATGCATTTGAGATTAGTGTGCATATGGAGTAGAGTTAGTTATATAGATATGTGTATTTATATTTATATCATGTATTTATGGATGTATTTATAGGCAGTATGGATGAAAATGTATGTTAAAGATCTTAAATGTCAATCATTATTCCTGACAGTCGATAAATTTTCGTAATACACACATTTCCATGGTTTGTTATATTGGAGTTTAGGGATGGGCGATACTGTTGGTAAAAAATTATCGATTGCTTCAATTGCTTGCCATAGGATTTTTGTTCAACAATTTTATGATATAAAATGCAAAGATTAAAATTTTAATTTGTTAAAAAAATACTAGCAACCTTGCAGTCACTGTGTGACTACCGAGATTTGTGAACTATAAATAAATAAAATTTTGCTTTATTAAATAATGAATTTTGTTAAATTGCACTGTATTTTCTTAAATATTGACGTTTTCAAAGATATAAGCTCATTCTGATGATACACTCCCCAAGAGCTTATTTATATAAATATATGAAAAATTGATGTGGGTACTCAAATGAAAGGTCTCGATGAGTGTAATGTCAGAGTGAGCTGATATCTTTAAAAATGTCAGTAGATGACAAAATACAAGGTCATTTCTTAATTATTGATATTTTTAAAGATGTAAGCTCATCTCGATGTTACACTTATCAAGAGCTTTCATTTGAGTACCCACATGAATTTTGATATATTTTTGATCTATACATATATATAATATATGAAAAATTGATGTGGGTACTCAAATGAAAGGTCTCGATGAGTATAATGTCAGAGTGAGCTTATGTCTTTAAAAATGTCAGTAGATGACAAGATACAAGGTCATTTTTTAATTATTGATATTTTTAAAGATATAAACTCATCCCGATGTTACACTCATCAAGAGCTGTCATTTGAGTACCCACATGCATTCTGATATATTTTTCATATATATATATATATATTATATAATATATATAAATGTATGAAAAATTGATGTGGGTGCTCAAATGAAAGGTCTTGATGAATGAAACATCGGGGTGAGCTTATATCTTTAAAAATGTCAATAGTTCACAAGATACGAGGTAATTTCTTAATTATGTATCTAGAGATAGAGCATTTTCGAATGCAGCCTAAATACTTATTATCATAAATTGACTATCGGTGAGAATTTTATGAAACCTTGAAAAGGCACAAATTCAAGTCAAAACTTTTGCAATGACACTAAATTTCACTAAAAAAACCGATTTTAATATATGACTATCTTGGACACAAAATTTTTCTTATTCTCTTAATAATATAGATTATTAATCTGAAAAATTTAAATTAAAGTTAAAAAATTATTTATCTAAAAAATTATTCTTTATATTAATTAATTTTCAGTATTATTAGTAGAAAAAAAATTATTAGAAAATCCGAGCATATCGCCCATCCTTAGTATATATGGTTTATTAGTTATTATTATATTATTGCTGTATGTATGCTACACACTAACAGTGTGTGTAATGTTGTATCGCGTGACACCATGAAAATATTTAGAGAAAATAACAACAAATTTAGTGTTTATATTCCGTGATATACGGTTGTTAGTATATTTGTACAAGCGGACTTTGTATCGTGTTTTGTTGTTGTTATTTTATTTATAAATTGTAATATTGTAATAGCAAATGAGAGTTGAATAGTTTATGGGTAAGTTGGACATAGTACTTGAGTTTTAATATAGTAATAAATAATTAAATAAATAATAGTTTAGAAAAAAAAATATGCTTTAATAGAAAATCCAACTAAAAATTATGAGAAAAATTATTTTTATAATAATAATCTCAATTTTTCGTTGAAAAAAATTGTTTTTTATTAGATTGCAAAAAAAAATTTGATGAATGATTTTTAGTTCATATAAAAATAACTAAACTCAAAATTCGTAAACTAATAAAATTACATTCCTCTTACTAAACTTTATTCAAGTACTTTATTACATTACTTATAAAAAAGTAAATTTAATCTTCTATCTACCTTCATAGATCTCTAAAATTTTTTCAATATAAAACTCTATTTTACTTCTATCTAAATTCTGGCGGTGAATAAAAATTGCTCTGTATGTCTACTGACTAGAAAAATTATAGGGATGTTAAACTAGTGCTGAGGATTTTAAAATTCTGCTGAACTAAGGGAACATACCAGAGTTTCCAGCACCAAAAAATATATTTATCATCCATTACACTACTTCTTGCTCCGATAAATAAATCACAAAGCGATCCAATCTATGGATTGTAATTTTTATAAAAATTTTTTTACTCAGCAATCTTAAACATCAGTATAAAATATAATATAAAGCGAAAAGCGAAAGCGCAATAATAAAAACTTGTGTTATTATTATGAAGAAAGAGTAAAAGTCCAAATGTTGAAGTAATAAATGTATCCAACTTGGTAGATATATTTATATATATTAAAAGAAGTTTGATGTAAGGTGAATGGGGCCAACAAAACGTAATCCTTATCCGTGTTCATACATACATACATTCATACAAACATACATACATGTGTAGTTGCTAGGGGCAACTATTGCATCGACCGATGATTCTCCTTGTTCTCATCCTATCATCCAGCTCTCTGTTTTTCATTCCTATCCGTTTAGTTTCATCCTTCACCCGTCTCTGCGCTTACTAGCTGTTGTCCCGATATCCAACCCTCTGGTTTAGTTCTTCGATATTGTACATGTATATTGGATATATACATATACATACATATATATTTATATATAGCAGAGGATACAGCAGCAGCAATAGTAGTACAGGCTACGGTGTATGGCTAGGCAGAGAGCCAACAAATCTACCAACCCTTATTTGGAGAAGTTAAGTGCGTTTCAGGGCGCATCATAGCGCAATGCGTCAAATTATTCCATTCTCTCTCTACTGGCAAGACATTAAATGAAAGTTAAAAAATATATTCTCTGCGGAGTTATTTAAATTCGTTCAATTCTGGTGGAAAAATTTTTATACCAGGCAAATTTAGTTGAATTTTTTATAAAAATATGTCAAATTAATTTATAAATCGGTTTAATGATTGATTAAACTAACAACTAGGATCATATAAATGTCTTTAAATAGTCAAAATAATTATTTTTATTATATTTTAGAATTTAAGTCTCTTAGAGTGAGAAAATGTAGCGACCATGCGCCGCCTGTCGGAGATTATTGACACTAATTTTTATGACCAGATATAATCTCAAGCGTTAACAGCTGATAACTTTTAAATAAATTTATGGAAAAGTCGTTAAGTAAAATTTTTAAAATTTCCTGAAAATTTGTAAATTCAATGTACGTAGCCTAATAATAAAAAATTTAAAAATAGTAATTTCCGGGATATTTAATGAAAAATTTAGGTTTGAAAATTGTAATTTTTACATGTGAATGGAGATTCCACCAGCCGTGTATCCCATAATAAAATTGAGATGAAATGTATGTGGCATCAAACTATTCGTAACGTGATTGGTCGAATATATCATAAGCATGAAAATATATGCAAAGTCTATAATCAGACGCGCGCTTGCGCGCGTAAATTTGAATTCTAGTTTGGTTAAGAATTTAATGGAATTAACGATTTTAAAAAAATTTTATTTTCATTAACTTCAAGAACTTCCGTTCTTTAAAGTCTTGTATTTGACTTGGCAACACCGCTTGCGCAGTTACCCGGCGCATAAGTAACCGCGGTTTTTTAAATGCTAGAAGATCTTAGTCATTTTAGTTAGACATTAAACATAAATAAATTTTAAAGTTAGGGAACTCTTGCGGTGTTGTCAAGTGTATACCGGTAATTCAGAGGGCTATATTTTTTATTAGTCAATTAAATGTTAATAATTATTTAATGAGTAAATATTTCGGAAATTTCGTCAAAAATGTTATTAATTAATTTAAAAATTAATTTCATGATGCATAACAAAAGTATTCCTACGGATTATTATTTTATAGACATTCTTTACACTAGGAGTAAAGAATGATTTTTTTGTTATATTTGAATAGAAAATGAAAATTTGAGATTTCTAGCTTTCAAAAATTAATATCAAGGGCTCTAATTTTGACAAGGATTGGTATAAAAAAATTGTTTCAATATTTAATGTCTATATCAATATATATGTCCCGGAACTTTAATGCCAGAGAATTTTTTCACAGGTTCAATGAATAAAAAATCAATTTTAATTTATAATTTTTCTCTGATCGGTATTGCAAATCTCAATTCAGTCTGGCAGTAGACAAGTAGGATGTATACAAATAATAGTAGCATCAAGGAGCGACGACCTTTTATAGGCACGTGTCTTGTAGGCACGTGTCCGCGGCAAATATGTTCGATGGATGATTGCTTTTAAAATATTTCTTCCACCAAAAAGCAAAACCAGGATTTCTTTTTCTTCCCCTAAAGTTTAAGAATTTTTTTTCTCCAGTACAAGTTATGTCTGTTCGTTCTGTTCGGTAAACTCGTAAACTTTAACAATGAGTATCGGATCCTCGAGTTTCCTTTTCACGTGGTGCATTGGATCATTGTTCTTTGGTATTCGGGGCTTTGGGCTTTTTAAAAACCTGGATATCCTCTTTCCTATAGAACTGCAGTATGCCTAGTATTTGTGTAGGATAAAACGGCCCGTATAGTGTACAGTATATAGTACACAACATTACCCATCTTGTTTCTTATTTCGTCACCTGGTCACTCACCCATCAGTCCGTTATTTTCCACGCTTGCGTAGCTACGGGGAATCAAATTTACCGTTGGAATATAACGTCAATGAATCGTTTGCTTCGGATAAATTTCTCTTTGTAATATTGTTTATTTTTTTTTATTTTATTTTTATAAAATAAAACCCGATAGACGATTTAGTTTTTGATTGACTTTTATTAGTATTTATTAACAGTAAAAGCTTTTTATTTTTTATTTTTAATAAATGTAAAATAATAATAATAATGTAATGTATTTATTCACTGGCTATAGGACTAAGTCCCCTGATAGCCAAAACGTACAAAATATACAAAGATATAAAAAAATTATTTATACAGAGAAAAATTATTGTACAGAGTGTGCTTTGTCAAAAAGAAATGAAAAAGTAAAAAACAATATACAATGAAAAACAATATAGAAAGCGTAGAAAGCAAAATGTCTTCAAATAATGTCTCTTCTCGTCATTAATCATAGCAGTTTAATTGAAATTATAACAGAATATCATTTACAGCAAAAGGCAATTAAACAAATCTCTCAGAATAAAATGAAAAATATGAATAATAAGGCAAAGCAAGTATCATGTAACACTGGATAGCACTACAAGCGCATCAGTAAGTCTGTAAAAGTCACGAAATTTTCAAAGAGGCACTATTGGAGAATGAGCACTGGAAATTCAACACTTCTGTCGGCAACCAATGACGTAAGAGACCTAAAAAGCTAGATGACGATCTTCTGCAGGTCCGTCGACGGCAGAATTTTAATCGGCCGACAATCATCAGATTTTCTCATAAAAACTGCAGCATCTGCTATCCAAACGTGCCTACGTTGGACTTGAGGGAAAGCTTGCAAGACACGGTCTCTGAGATGATACAGTTGAACTGGCTGACGGTGATTAACATAGACTTTGGTATCCGCAAAAGTCCCATCAACTTCCTTGGCAGTTAAGTGCGGTTTACTCTTCTTAGCAGCTACTAAATTCTTGCAAAAGTCCTTGTTATTAAAAACAATAACGAGCGGACGCGTACCAGTTGAGCCTCCTCCACGCTGCGCACCTTTGGCATGAGCCTTCTTCCTAATTCGAAAGGCGTCAACCAGAACCCCTGGCTTCAACGGAGTGTCAAGCCGTAATGCTAATAATAATAATAATAACAATAATAATAATAATAATAATAATAATAATAATAGAATGTTTTTAAAAATGATTATTTTTAATATCAAAGTCTGTATTTACGATAAAATTTTTTCCTTCATAATTATTTTCTTGAGCGAAAAAAATTTTTTTTTTGACAAGAAATCTCACTTAATTCAACAAAATTAATTCTCTTGCTTTAAGAAATACATATCTTGATCCAAGAAAATTTATTTAACTCAAGAAAATCTTGTTGTTTTGAGAAAATTCAGCCTCTTGCTCCAAAAAATTTAGTTCTTGATAGAAGTAAATTTTCTTGTCTTGAGAAAATTACTCTCTTGCTCCAAAAAATTAAATATAAAGATAGAAGTAAATTTTCATTAATATTTTTATTGATTAACATGTCAAATGGGAAGATCAAATAATATTTCATCATTTTTTTTCATTCAATAGGTATAATTGCACGTTAAAATAATATAAAATGGGTATCAAATATTCAAGAGAAAAATTTTCTCAAGGTGAGAAAATTTTTTTCTCAGCTGAAGTAGGTGGCGCTGCTTCCCTAAAGTATCTAAAAATCTTGATCAAATATAAAAATTTATTGCATCAAGTATTTATGATAATTTGAATTAAGAAAAAATGACTTTCACCAAGAATAGAATTTCAAGAAAAATTTTTACTTCGGTCAACATAACTTTGGTCTTTATTCAGGAATCCGAAAATTTTCTTGAGCCAAGAATTTTGTTCTTCAGTCATGAAATTTTTCTTTCTGTGCACAGAATAGCTTGATAACTCTATTTTTGAACTTTAATTCAAATTTTGGAGAAAATAACAGATATAGAAAATTTTGTTTTCTATTAGAAAGATCTGAGATAATTTTTTCCTATCTTAAATTCTGATTTGAAAGTTAAAAATTCAAAGCTTGAATGGATAAACGATGATTATTATTATTATTATTAATGATAATAATAATTATAAGTGATATAACCAATTTAGATAGCGACGAAACTAATTTTGGAGTTCCTTTAAAAATTGACAGGCGACTTTTTGGTCCAGTGAACTGAATAGTTAATAATTAAATGAAAGATGTAGCATGACATTTGGAATAAAAATAAAATTGGTCTAGTTTCTAGTTTTAAGTAATACTATTCCGAGAAAACTAGCAGCAAGGAACAAAAGTTGGTAACTCAGCGATGTAAAATGAAATGAAAATACGTATACTGATTGGGAATATGATAATAGCAATAGTAATGGTAATTATCATTATTAGACAAATGTGTAATCTAAGGAAAAGGAAATGAGTTTTTTTTAGTGTTTGAGTAATAATGAGCTGTGAGTACGTTTTATTGTATTGTAGTACTTTGTATGTATTGTATGTAATAATGTGAACAAAGTATAAACATAGGAGATTACGAAACGGCAGAGCGTTTTGGCGAAACCGCGCGCGCAGACGCGTCATCCGCATGATGATCATTAGGATTACGTTGGTGCTTCGTTCCTGGATATTCGATTGCGTAATATTCCGCTTGGCAACGATGCAAGTGGCACGGAATAGCCGACGTACGAGTGAGCAGCCGGCCAATCTCTCTAATCGTCATGTACCAGGTGAACATTCAATGTAATTTCGGTTACTAAAATACATATTTATTTATACCTATACTCCATTAATATCCATTTATATCCATCACAATTCAACCCATTTTATTATTTTTTGATGCTTTTATTCCTTTATTACATTCAATGCTTTTTATGATTTTTTTTTTATTATTTAACTAAAAAATTTGGAATTTTAAAAGGAAATGTTGATAAAAAGATTTAATTGATTACAGAAAAAAAAACCTTTAATCAAAGATATTTTAAAGACTTTAATTTTGTTAAATTAAGATTAAATATTTTTTAAATAAAAACTTGGTTCAAATATTGATTTAAAAATTTTTCTACTTGATTTAAAATAATTTTCTTGGTTCAAGATTTTTTTTTAAGATAATTCAATTTTTTTTTTTTATTATTTTAAAGATACATTGATAAGAAAACTTGATTAAAAAAAAAATCTTGGACTAAAAACAAAATTTTTAAGAATTGTATAGAAATATTTTTAAACTAAAAAATTGCTCTTGTTTTAAATAACTTTTTTTTAAATTAAAAAATATCAAATTCTCCAAAATAAAATTTTTTGTTTGAATTTTATTATTTTTAATTAATTTATTTATTCTTTTTCATTGAAATTAATATGTTCAATTATTTTTAAAATATATTGACAAAAAATTAATTTAAATAAAAAAGAAAAAATCTTGAACTTAAAACGAAGATTTAAAAAAATTTGATCTTAGTTTAAATAAATTTAATTTAAAAATTTTGTTGCTAGGAATTATTTAAGCTAAAGATGCTCAAATTCTTTAAGACTATATTTTTGCTAAAGATTAATTCAAAAATATCAAATTAGTCAAAATAAAATTTTTGTTTGAATTTTTAAACAATTTATATTCATTTATTCTTTTTAATTAAAATCAAAATGTTCAATTATTTTTAAAATACACCGACAAAAAAATTATTTTAAAAATCTTTAACTAAAAGCAAGATTTTAAAAAATTTGATATTAGTTTAAACAAATTTAATTTAAAAATTTGTCTGCTAGGAATAATACAAGCTAAAGATGCTCAAATTCTTTATAGCTATATTTTTTCCCTTGAATTAAATTAATAATTTTTTAATCAATAAAATCGGAAATAAATGAGAATATAAAAAAAAATAAAAAATAATCAAGAGCGTAATATCCCTCGAATGCAGACAAAAACAATAAAATATATGAGTCATAACGGGATTTTGACAGTGAAGCACATTCAGGGTGTGTAAAATAAAAGGAATAATTGTTGGAGATTGAATCGGGCTCAATAAATGAATAGGAAATGAGTATAAATGAAATTTCTCAGGTACCCAGCTAAATTACTAGGTGGATGATAAAAATAATGAAAAAAAAATAAGAAAAAACGAGAGGATATGAGCTGAGCAGAGTTAGGTAAAGTGAGTGAAAGAGGGAGTTGGAGTACTTGTAAAAATAATTGTCAAGAAGGGTAAAGGAGACGGTTGAGAGTTGAGAGCGCGTTACAAGTGATGTGTGTATATAAACACGAGAGTAAAGATAAAATGAAAGATGTATTCGGGAATTAAGTAGAGAAATGTAGGCCTGGAAGTAGGTTTTCTGTTACCATGCGGCCTCTACTACTCTATAGATTGTATAGTAGGTTGTAGGCTGTAGCCGGCGTAGGTGACAGCGAGTATTGATCAAACACTCTTAGCCCCGTATTGCCTTCACCCCCGTCGTTTCTGACCCCTTATCATGACTCGGCAACCCTCGAGCGAGCCAACTCTCCCACCCATCACACATACACATCTGTCTATTCATTTGTGCTATGTACGATTCAACCATCACCAAATATTTTATTCTGTCTTCATCTTTATTTCGTGGCCTCGCGGGTCAAAAATTTTTAATTTAGTTACTTTTAAGGTACTAATTTAATATCAGCTATGAAGAAATTTATAATTGATGTAGAGTAATATTACTTTACTTAATATGTTTATTAAGTTTACTCATTATTGGATGCTTACACACAGGAAAAAAAATTGACTTGAATTAAGGAAATAATTTTGAAGAATTTAATCTTTTTGATTTGAGTAGAAAAATTCTTAAATTAAGAAATTTTTCTTGATTCAAGAATTTTCCGTCTTGATCCAAAGCAATGAAACTTTTCAAAATTATTTTCTTGGTTTAAAAATTTTTCTCTTGATTCAAGTTAATTTCTTTTTCTGTGTACGGTTCGGAAATTATTTTTTTAGGTAAATTCCTTTAATTTTAGCCAATAAGTACCATTAAAGTTAATTTTTAGAGTCTTTAATGTAATGTAATTTAATTTAACCTAAAATGATCCAAAATATCTACTATTTCTATTATCGATAACATAAAATGAAATATTTAAATAAATGTGGTGCTAGAATCAGAGTAAGTACTTATTAAGATGCAGTAATTTAAGATACTGTGATGAAAAAATTGTAAAAAGCAGTTCTTACTGTTGTACAATGCTAAATAAATATCTATCTATTTTTTTGGGTATTTAATAATTTATTAGTAAGATTACAAGGTAAAGTCTGAATAAGAAACCGGATTTTAGAAAAAAAATCAAACTAATAATATTGAACTTGAAAACTTTAGCAATTATTTCAGTAGATAAAATGTGATCAATATAAAGATGTAAATTTTTTTTAATAAATTTATTACCTAAAATATTATTAAAAAAGTTCAATACTGTCACAAAAATCATCAAAAAAAATTGTAAAGAGTAAAATTGTTTTGGAGCGAGAAAAAATTTTTTTTTAAAAAAAGTTTGACTTAATTCAAGATAATTTTTTTAATTAAAAAAATTTATTCTAGAATCAAGAAGTTTTTCTTTCTGTGTACAATACATTTTGGTTAAAAATTACATTTTTTTAATCATATAATGTACATCTTTATTAAAAATATTGAAGTGCTTCTTTGAATAAAGAATTTTTTTTCTTCATCCAATAATTAAAAAAAAAGAAAAATTTTTAAGAGAATATTTTTTTCAAATCATGTAATTTTTTTTTCAGTACAAAATAAATAATTTAACTAAAATTATTTTATTCTATTATCAAAATTAATATTTGTAAGCTGAAAGGGATGTAAACGGCCATGCAGGCCATATATTACATGAAATAAATTACTACTACTATTGTAACCAATTTAAAATAATTTTTTTTTTGATATTGTATATTTATCCAATAAAAATAAAAATTAAAGAGAATATTTTTCTTTCATTAAAAATCATCTAATAAATTTTAATCCCAAATAATTTTTTTTCTCCAGTGCAACATTGAAGACCAGAAGAGAACCCTTCCCCAAAATACAATATCATATCCGAAACTACAATCCTAGTTTCTCTGGCTGGTGGTTCGACAATCTATTGTCCTCTTCTATCAACCAATTCTTTGGTTTTAGTTTCCAACACACGCTACACGCTATATACCAAGCTGATGCTCTATCTGTATCTGGTGTTTAGGTATATAATATTATATATTATATATAATATATAATATATAATACATACCCAATCTCTCTCACGAAGCAGAGTTGTACAAGAGCTGGTGCCCTGACCCATTTGGCAGGATTCCCAACCGTACCTGCTTGCTATGCTGTATTTCGTTTAGAAGAGGGGATTATCATTGAATCCCAAAAATTATCATCACAGACTACAAAAGCCTTTTTAAAAAGTAATCTCTTGATGTTAAATAAAAATAAATAAACAAACATTTAATTATTTATCAGCGCTAAACTTTTCCCTTGACGTAAATAGTTAACTAACCTCATCGGTTGTGCTCCCGCTAGACTGCCGGAGTAATTAAATTTATTAGCGTACATCAGAGCTTGTTGACGGGTTACACACATACAGACCAATCCCAATCAATCTGACGTGTGGGAGATTAATCTTTGTGTCTGTAAAGGATGAAACTTTTTAAATTTTGTGTGAATTTTAATTTAGGGTCGCTTGATTCTAAGCTTTTGTTGCACTTTTTAAGTCGGAATTTTGTTATAATAGTATCTAACTAGTCGAGTATGGCTCAAAAATAGTATTGGTTGGAAAGTTTATATACATATGTAATATAACGCGGCTTGTAAACACGATAGCACCTATAATTCTCAACGGATTGAGATGAAACTTGGTACACATATTCTTTGGATAATAATCTTGAATGAGTTCGAAGATGAGCGTAATCCGTCAATAAGTTTAGAAATAGTAGCTCTTCAAAATTATCGAAATGGTGAAAATCACGTTTTCGGTGACTTTATTGATGTATAACTTTCAATTGAAAAGAGATTGCTAATTTTTGATAAATTTATGTGAAAGCTCGTGAAATTGCCTTTAATTCGACGTATATAACATTGACATTTTGACCATTTTTAGTTATTTTATCAAAGTTAAGAGTGCAATTGAACCATTTTTAGGCAATGTGTAGCACAACCGACTTATTTATGTTATTTTATCAAGAATTCTCAACAGATCCTAATGAAATTTAGTATATAGATTCTTTGAACAATTAGCTTGCATGAGCCCTAAAATGAGCGAAATCCGTCAGTAAATTTAGAAATGGTAGCTCTTCAAAATTATCAAAATAGTGAAAATGACGTTTTCGGTGACTTCATTGATGTATAACTTTCGATTGAAAAGAGATTGCTAATTTTTGATAAATTCATGTGAAAGCTCATGAAATTACCTTTAATTCGACGTATATAACATTGACATTTTGACCATTTTTAGGCAATGTGTAAGACAACCAACTTATGTATGTTATTTTATCAAGAATTCTCAACAGATCCTAATGAAATTTAGTATATAGATTCCTTGAACAATTAGTTTGCATGAGCCCTAAAATGAGCGAAATTCGTCAACAAGTTTAGGAATGGTAGCTCTTCGAAACTATCTTAATGTATCTAAAAAATATGACAAGTATCAAATATTATTAATTCTGTGAAATCTACCCTCCATTTCGGGTGTGGCCGAATAGTGTTTTTTTTTTTAAACATTCTTACAGCTGAGTTAGATTGACATTTTATGCTTTGCCGTGAATGATGCAAAATCCAACCGAGTGAATAAAAACAAAAAGCCTGAATAAAAACAAAGGGATGAAGATTTTATTTAACAGTGGTGATGCAATGAAAATCCAGAAGAGAATAAAAATAGAACAAAGGCTGATGATAACGATTTAATAAATAATAAAAAAAAGGTATAAATTTTAAAATATTGACGGCAAGTCAATTTTAAAGGCCTTAAATATTTTTATTCACACGGAAAAAGTGGAGCACGCAAAGCTTTTGGTAAATGTGTCAACCACCACAAGAGGATCAATACTCTGGCCTCGTTCTCCTCTTTCTCCTCCTTCACCTTCTTTGCCGCCCTCAGTCGCGTACTCCTCTTTCGTTTCCGCCCTCTGTGTCACGCTGTCTCTCGCTTTATATTTCCCTAAGCTCTGGCCGTCTTACTTCCAACTATTTTATCAAGTTTCGTGCTTTCAATGGCTTGTATTTTTATTTTATTTAAAAAAAAATAAAATAACAAAATATTAATTTAATAATTGCCACCGATTAACATGCTAATGTATTCAATTACGCTAATTAAATATTTAATTTTCTCAATAAACATAATTTATCCGGAAATAAATAAATTCAATTAACATTTACTCGGTAATAAAAAAAAATGTAATTATCCAGTGAGGATTTATTTTTTAAAAATTTAATTAAAAAACTTTTCTTTTACACCGGAATTTTTAATAATATAATTAAATAAATTAATTAAAATAAATAAATTAACGTCAATGTAATAATTAATATTGCAGTATAAAATAATTGAGTAACAGCAACGAACAATGGAGCACGCAAAATAGGTCAACAATTGATTTTTTAAAGTGTAATTTTTTATCTTAAAGTTTTAAACAAATAAAACTAAAAATTTAGCTTGGAAAAAAGAAGAGTAGAGAGATAAGAGAGGAAAGCGTAAAAGAGGAACAAGGCGTAACCCCATTCTAGTTCTCATCATGGTGGTTGTCGACGTCGATCCAGTGTATATACAGACTAAGGTTCAGGTTTGCTTGTCGTCATCCTCGTCATCCTCCTCTTGTTAAACTCCTCGTTCCCGTCTGGTTCGTGTCAAACATCGAAAAACTGGAGTGCAACGCATGCGCCATAAGCTCCGACACTAAATTCAACTTAACTCTGACATGCCACCAGAATAGTGTAGTGTCTTTCACGCCCTATTTTAGTTTTGTTGCGGTTAAGAGAAACAGAGATGTACAGAGATATACATTGATGAGTACAGAGTAGAGAGTACAGAGGATAGTCCAGCTGGTGCTGGGTCAGATTTTCCTTAGCTTTAGATTCTTCTGAGCCAACCTCGTACTTTTCTTTTGTTATATCCTCTTACATTACATATATCTCTTTTTCCTTTTCTTGATATTTACTCCAGGCGCATTATTCTCCGGCTGGGTAGTTTGGTTCCTCCCTGGTCCGCTGGCTCTTTTCTTTACAGTCACTCCGGGGACTATATAGACGCATTTAATATTTAAATTATTTAATTTTATAATATTTATAAGTATTAGGTATAAGCATCAAGGCGACCTCGATGATATACGAAATACAAACAGAAACTTTTCTCGAGAAGCTTTAAATATAATTTCATTTAAAATTAAGTTAAGCTCTTTTCGTCTCTGCCGTTAGTCACAATGTCATCTATTTTTCTTTTGTTGTCAACTCGGCGATAAAAACCTCTGGCTCTGGTATTTAACTTTAAGCGTCGGTATTCTTTTCACTGCGATATAAATATCTGAGAAACTTAATCTATTTATTAATAATTTAATTTTAACTAGCAACCTTGCAGTTACTATGCGACTGCTGAGAATTGTGAACTATAAATAAATAAAATTTTGATTTATTAAATAATGACTTTGGTTAAATTGCACTGTAATTTTTTAAATATTGACGTTTTTAAAGATATAAGCTCGTCCCGATGTTACACTCATCAAGACCTTTTATTTGAGTATACCCACATGAATTTTGATATATTTTTCATATATACATATATATAATATATATAGATATATGAAAAATTGATGTGGGTACTCAAATGACAGGTCTCGATGAGTGTAATGTCGGAGTTAGCTTATATCTTTAAAAATGTCAATAGTTCACAAGATATTTGTTAAATTGCACTATAATTTTTTAACTATTGACATTTTTAAAGATATAAGCTCATCATGATGTTACATTCATCAAAAGCTTTCATTTGAGTACCCATATGCATTTTTGATATATTTTTCATATATACATATATATAATAAATATATGAAAAATTGATGTGGGTATTCAAATAAAAGGTCTTGATGAATATAACATCGGGATGAGCTTATATCTTTAAAAATGTCAATAGTTCTCAAGATACCAGGTCGTTTCTTAATTATATTAAATTGCACTGTACCTTCTTACCTATTGACGTTTTTAAAGATATAAGCTCATTCCGATATTACACTCATCAAGAGCTTTCATTTGAGTACCCACATGCATTTTCATATATTTTATATATGTATATATGAAAAATATATGAAAAATTGATGTGGGTACTCAAATGAAAGGTCTCGATGAGTGTAATGTCAGGGTGAGCTTATATCTTTAAAAATGTCAATAGTTCACAAGATACAAGGTCATTTCTTAATTATGCATCTAGAGATAGAGCATTTTAGAATACAGCCTAAATACTTATAATAAATTGACTATCAGTGAGAACGATATAAAACCTTGAAAAGACACAAATTCAAATCAAGACCTTAATAATGACACTAAATTTCACTAAAAAAAATCGATTTTATCATATAACTATCCTAGATACAAAATTTTTTTTATTCTATTAATAATATAGATAATAAAATTAAAAAAAAATAAAAGTTATACACTTAAATATTATGGGAGTTTTTTTTATTTTTTAACTGCAGTGCCTCGACGCCAGCTGGCAGAGTTCATTAAATAAAATATAAAATATATTTTATTTAAACTCCGTGACCTCTTTGCTGTACGATTGTTTCAGATTTTAAATTTAACGAGTAAATTGTTCAATATTAAAATGTCAATGCATTTTATTAATAAAAAAAATTTTTAATAATTATTATTTTTTAATTACCTGACATTTAGAATTATTCAATAATTATTAAATAATTTATACTTAATAAAATCTTAGTAATAAATGAAATTTTTTAATTTTTTTTTATTGTTGTATTACCGATGAAAATTAACTTAGCGTTGTATAATAAATATTAAACGCTGTATAAAAGCCAAAGTTATTGATGGAGAGTAACTGTGACGATGATGGTATGGGGCAACATTAGAAAGTAGGCGCAGGAAGTTAAGATAGAAAACAGTGTCCCAAGGATGATGATACTCTGCTTGAAAATGACTAGTAAATAAAAATAAAAATAAATAACCAGAAACGGTGTAATAAAGATTGAAATAAAAAATGAATAAAAAAAAAAAAAAAAAAACAGGTAAGGCAAGCAGATAAATGAGAAGCCAACATGACACACTAAATAAATACTCACACGCATTTGACACTCCTAACACTTGAAGAAATCTTAACTTTAAACTTTACTTTTCAGCAACCTCAATTCCCGTGTATACTTTTTTTATATATAGAAATATTTCTCAAGAATATGCATAAGTATGCTAAAATACTCTACTCGCTTGCATACAATCTGCTTCATATATATGAATATAAAATACAAGTAAGTATATAATATTATGATTTATTATTTCATATTTAGATTTTTTTACATAACCCACTTGACGAGCTAAATTATATTTATTTCTTTAGAGTACTTGCAGTTATGTAGAAATAATTTCAGTGAAAGTTATCTTTGGGTATTTATTATAAATAATAAATATCTTTTAATAAAAATATTTAAATAAAATAATTAATATTTTGGAGTAAGCCTGTCAATGTGATGAATTCTTTTTGTTGGAATAATTTTTTTAACTAAAATTATTTTATAATTAACCACGATCACCGGCATTACATAAAGCTAAGAGATTGTAGCAAGCCAGGCTTGGGTTTATTATAAATTGATATAATAGAAAATATTTAGGTGATTATTCACAAGTGGGGTCCACCCTATTTTAGGCCATATCTAGGTGAAAAATTAATATTTTCAATTTTTTTATAATTTTATAACAATTAAATTTTTTTAAAAAGAAAATGTTAACATTTTACATGTAAAAATTATTAGTGGAAATTTTTTAAAACACCTTTTTTATTGTAATTTATTTAGGTAATTATTTACAAGTGGGGTCAATCCAATTTTTGGCCATATTTAGATGGAAATTTACATTTTTCAATTTTTTTGTTTATTCTGTTTGTTTTTTACGGAGTATTGATAATAAAAAATGTCGTGAAAGAAAAAAATAAAGATTTCGAGAGCATTTTTGCCTTAAAAAGTTGGAAAAAATTTTGGCTCTCATGTGGTTGGATAAAATTTCTATTTTTTTCTTTTTTTGATATTTTCAATATATTTTTATTTGAAAAGTACATAAAAAGACGAACAATTGAAAAAAATTGAATATCACAATTTTCTAAAAATTTTTTTTTAAATTTGTAGAATTGTGATAATCACCTTTTTTTTTTAATTGTTCATTTTTTCATGTATTTTAAAAAATATATCAATAAAATTATATACACAGAAAAAAAAGGTTCACTTGAACCAAGAAAATGTTTTTCTTCCTAATTATTTGCTTGAGCGAAAAAAAATTATTTTTGACACAAGAAATTTCACTTATTCCAACAAAATTAATTCTCTTGCTTTAAGAAATACATATCTTGATCCAAGAAAATTTATTTAAGTCAAGAAAATGTTGTTTTGAGAAAATTCAGTCTCTTGCTCCAAAAAATTTAGTTCTTGATAGAAGTAAATTTTCTTGTCTTGAGAAAATTTCTCTCTTGCTCCAAAAAATTAAATATAAAGATAGAAGTAAATTTTCATTAATATTTTTATTGATTAACATGGCAAATGTGAAGATCAAATAATATTTCATCAATTTTTTTCATTCAATATGTATAATTACACGCTAAAATAATATAAAATGGGTATCAAATATTCAAGAGAAAAATTTTCTCAAGGTGAGAAAATTTATTTCTCAGCTGAAGTAGGTAGCGCTGCTTCCCTAAAGTATCTAAAAATCTTGATCAAATATAAAAATTTATTGTATCAAGTATTTATGATAATTCGAATTAAGAAAAAATGACCCACCAAGAATAGAATTTCTCGAAAAATTTTTACTTCGGCCAACATAACTTCGGTCTTCCTTCAGACACCCGAAAATTTTCTTGAGCCAAGAATTTTGTTCTCCAGTCAAGAAAATTTTTCTTTTTGTGCAGGCTTGTAAATAAATATAATAGAAAAAATTTCTTTTAATCATGTTCGAGAAGCTGGTTTAATTAAAAGGCTAAAAATCATCAAGTATTGATGAAGACAAGATATAAAGTGTGCTTTTTAAGCGAGAATATGAAAAGAAGCGCTGCCGGGCTGAGTAGTAACAAGAGAACGGGGGTGAAGTTTAAAAAATAATTTAGTAATGTAAGACGTGTAATGTGGGTCAATGAGGGGTGAAGAAGTACTCGCCCCCGATGCCCGAAGGGTGGGTTTTCTGGGTCGACACGAGGGAATGGATCTATCGAGGCTGGCTGGTGCTGGTGCAGTCTATGTAGTGAACCCGCCGGGATCTAGGTTACTAGATCAAACCTTGTATCGATCCATTTCTATCCACTACTGGTTGGTACCCCACTACCAAAATAATTCATTTTTCTTTTGTATTTTTGTCCGCAGTGGCCCGCGGTCCAATAAAATTCATTTTAAAATCATCTACTCGACTTTCATAAATCTCCATCCTGTTATACTCTGGTTTTGTTTTATTTTTAAAGTAATAAAATTATTTAACTTGCATCTCAATCGAAATTATTTATAAAAGTCAAGAGTGAAGCATTCTTTGATACTATTATCGTAAACTGGAATTCGATTTAATTTTACAGATAAAAATTAAATATATATTTAATACTTTTGACAATTAGAGATATTTTTCCGTAAAGATAACGTTGATTGTCATTACTAATTACAGTCATTACTGTAATTGTTCACTTAACTTAAAAAATATATTTAGAGGCAATGAAACAATAAATCGACTGAGACATAATTTTTTTCTCTTTCAATGAACTAAAATTAATCAGTCAAAGCCGAAGCTAATGACAATCCGGATGATAAGCTAGCTGATGATAATATTTATTACACGGCGATAGTAGACTGCTTTATGGGCAATGCAATTAGACCTTAAAAAGTTTAACGACACAATTTTAGTGAGATGTTATTATTTTAGTGGTCAATACTAAATTATTAAATATTTAGCGGTGTATGTTAGGTTATATTAAGTTGGATGTATTATTTATAGATAGCTGCAGGGAATAGAAAGAGATTTTGTTGAAAGCATGCTACAAGAATTAAACGCCTAGCAGAGTTTTAACCGTGTAGTTGGTATTGGTGGTGTTGTCCGTGTTGAAAGAAACCAAATGAAATAAAGAGGCCTATGTAATATAAATACATAGACTATTTTATGTATGTATGCATGGATGGATGTATGTATGGGTTTTGTAGTATGCAAGAGAAAGAGAGAAGAGAACAAAGACGCCAAGGGGAACTAAATGTGTTGTGAGTGGGATAGAGACTAGAGCTCGAGGGCGATGACCCGTGCACGTGGAGTGGCCTAAAGTAGGCCACGTCGTGACATCACGCAAAATCAAAATGGCCGCGGTGCCAACACTCTGAAATAAAAAAAAATATAATAAGTATGGAGAATATAAAGAAAAAAACCTTCTCACTATACTTTACTTGGGATATCTTTTTTTACTATTCATATTTTTTGGAGGTAAAATCGTGCATTGCTTTTTATTTACTTCGAAATAATTTTTTTTAAGGAAATTAATTTTTTTTTAATAATTTAGTTTTGTTTCAAATAATTATTAGGAATGAAAATTAAGTTAACCGACATTTCAAAAGTTTTAAAAATTTTTTATTGAAAAAATTTCAATTAAAAAAAAATTTCACATGTAAAAAACTTAAAAAACTTCAAGTGCAATTTTTTGGAAACCTCTTTTTAGTTGTAATTTAATTAATAAAAAAAATCAAAAATTTTTAGATGCTTGCCAACTTCAGTGTAATTTATATGGCATTAAAGTTAGCAGTCACTTAACAATTTTTTAATTTTATTTAACAAAAAAATTTGTCGCAAAAAATCATTTTTAAAAAATTGCATTTTTTATTTTTTACAAAATTTCACATGTCAATTTTTTTTTTGTCATCATTTATTTGTTATAGAGTTTTTAAAATTATTAAATATATACTAAATTAATTTTCATGTTATTTATTAATGAAAATGAAGTTAGCCGACAAATTTTTTATTGAAAAAATTTCAATTAAAAAAAAATTTCACATGTAAAAAACTTAAAAAACTTCAAGTGCAATTTTTTGGAAACCTCTTTTTAGTTGTAATTTAATTAATAAAAAAAATCAAAAATTTTTAGATGCTTGCCAACTTCAGTGTAATTTATATGGCATTAAAGTTAGCAGTCACTTAACAATTTTTAATTTATTTAACAAAAAATTTGTCGCAAAAATCATTTTAAAAAATTGCATTTTTATTTTTTACAAAATTTCACATGTCAATTTTTTTTTTGTCATCATTTATTTGTTATAGAGTTTTTAAAATTATTAAATATATACTAAATTAATTTTCATGTTATTTATTAATGAAAATGAAGTTAGCCGACAAATTTTTTATTGAAAAAATTTCAATTAAACAATTAAAAAAAATATTTCACATGTAAAAAACTTGAAGAACTATAAGTGCAATTTTTTAAAAATATCTTTTTAGTTGTAATTTAATTAATAAAAAAAATCAAAGATTTAAAGTCATTTATTAGGAATATTTTATGTTTAAAGTTTTTGAAGACGACCTCGCAGGTGACGGACATTTATAACTAACGGGAGTTTTTTCTTTTTTTTTTTTTTCTATTCTATTTAATATTTCTAAGCCACTTACAAAGACATTTGTTAGAGTCTCGTTCTCTATCTTGTTTAGTGGCTTAAGTTTGAGTATAAGAGTATGTGTTGGGAATATACATCCATACATACATACATAAATGTTGGAGCATAAATAGTGAGTACTGATACGTCGAATGTACAAAACTAAATTCTCGACAAACCAACTATCACCTGGCCTGTATAATAAAATACAACTAGTACTTTCGGTTTTCAGGGACGTCCCGTTTAGTTACTTTTACTCTCGTCGATGAGAAACAGGAACTCAATAGATAAATAAATAGAGACCAGACAGCTGCTTGACTTATCGTCAAAGATTAAATCTTGTCTTATCTCATTTACTCAACGCAATATAAAAAAAAAAAATAAAATAAAATACAATTATTACAGTATAACAACATTGATTATAATAATTCTCTTTATTTCTTTAGGTCTTACTCACCTTATTTATATGGTTAATTTAATTTTTATTGTTATTATTATTTATTGGCTCTATTTAAATCACCATCGGTACCTTTTGTGTATTTATTTATAGCGAAACGAGTGCGATAAGATTGATAAGTGAAAATAAATAACACCCAGCAGAATATTTAATATATGGGATTATTAATGCCATAAATTGAATTAATAACTCATAAATTATTGTTTATCATATAAACATAAATTATCTCGTTTATTTTAATATAACCGCTACCTTTTCTTATTTAGCTTATTATTATGATAAATGCTTCGTAGAACGATCATTTAATCGTTATTAATAAATGATGTTTTGTACTAATAATAATAATAATAAAATAAAATCCTGATTATCGACGCCTGCATTTTTTTACTTTTCCAACGCCATTTTGGCGCCATCTGCTGTTTTAATTAAGTACAAGCTTATTTTTTGCAGGCTCATTTTGTTTTTTTCATTTTCAATAATTAATTAATTAACAATAAAACAATGTTAAAAAATTCACTGACTTCAATTGTATGATGAAATTATTTTTTATTGTATAAATTACTCACCAGTTGATGATTTAGTTACGGAAAACCAGGAACGTGTCATATAGAACCTTCTAGAAGCGTTGATATTATTTTTTTGACGTTTCTTGACATTTTCACGGATTCAATTAATTATTTTTTATTTTATTATTTATAAAAAAAAAATTTTAAAACACGATAAATAATTAATTTTAATTAAAAACTTGTTAATTAAATTAAAATTTATAAAAACTTGCAAATCATCCGGACAAAGACGCGGGAAAAGACATTTTGGCTGACCGAGGCGCCATCTTTGATTCATAAATAAAATTAGTTTCAAAATATTTTTTCAACTTGAATTTTTTAATGAAACAATTAATTATTTTTCAATATTAATTTGATTTAATAATCACTTTTTATTAAATAAAAAAAAATTACGCACTGTAATTTTAAAAACTAAATTCAAACACAGTCGAACTGTTTTAAGGTTAAACTTTTGTACTGTTGATTGTTAAAAATTTCTTGTAATTTAAGATGAGTTAAAAATTTAAATAATTATTCAGAAAAATCTTAATTAATTCAACACAATTTTAAAAATTATCACTGAGTTTTATTATTAATTAATGAGTTTTAAGTATGACGCAGTTTTATTCGCGATGTAACGACAAGCAAGTGACAACGAACGTTGAGCAACAAGCTGCAATTGCTTTTGTCCTTGAGAGTGCTGACGTCACTGTAGTCATGGCAACACTAATCTTCTCATTGGCTGGTTGGATTTTTTTCGGCCATTATCTTTTGGCGCGAAAATTTAAATTTATTAAAATTAATTTTTTCTAACTAAAATTTAAAAATTTTTTTAAATTAATTTAGCAAATATTTATAACACTGAAGTTAGCCGACGTTTTTAATTTTTTGATTTTTTTTTAATGATTACGCAATTTTTAAAAAATATTTTTTAAAAATTGCACTTAAAGTTTTTCAAGTTTTTTATAAATAAAAAATTTTTTTATCATTTTGCAATAATTTTTTAAATAAAAAAAAGTTCTCAAGATTTTTAAATATCGGCTAACTTAACTTTCATCAGATATTTAATAATTTTTAGAACTTTTGTCAACAAATAAATTGTGGCTAAATAAATAAGAAAAATTGTCATGTAAAAATTAAAAAAAATTACAAATGCAATTTTTAAAAAATTAATTTAATTGTTAAATTAAAAATTTATCAAATTACAACTAACTTTAATGTCATTAATATAAATTTTAATTTATAATTATAAACTTTTAAATTTTATTAAATATTAATTGTAAACAACCGAAGTACAGCGTTGCCAAATCACGGACAGGTTACTAGCAGTTGGTTTGAAAGAGTCAAATTAATTTTTGTATTTAACTATTTTTTTTTTTTTTTATTTTTAAAATTTCAACGATTAATGCCTCATATTCTATTTATTATTTAATTTTAGGAATTTTTATGGGTTTTTTTATTTTAATTTATCGTATATTGACTACTACAATTGTTTTGACTTAACTGGAGCGAAAGGATTTCCTTAATATGGAGTCAAAATATACATTAATATGGAGTCAAAATATTTGGCAACGTTGCGTAGCGCGCGAGCTTCAGACCATTCAATAAATTCAAACTAATTTATTTATTTACTCTGACTGCAAAAACTTAAACGTGGTTAAGGTTATATTGTGCAAATGAAAATGTAAACAACCGAAGTACAGCGTTGCCAAATCACGGACAGGTTACTAGCAGTTGATTTGAAAGAGTCAAATTAATTTTTGTATTTAACTATTTTTTTTTTTTATTTTTAAAATTTCAACGATTAATGCCTCATATACTATTTATTATTTAATTTTAGGAATTTTTATGGGTTTTTTTATTTTAATTTATCGTATATTGACTACTACAATTGTTTTGACTCAACTAGACCGAAAGGATTTCCTCAAGTTAGCTTGACCAATTCTTGATTTTATTTGAAAATTAAATTAATTGCAAGAAATTATTATAAAAAATTTTCAGTCTATTTTTTTTCTATAATTTATTTGTTTATTAAAAGTTTTAAAAATGATTAAATACCTGCTAAATTAATTTTCATCAATTTAAATAAAAAAAAAAAAATTAAACTTGAAATTTTGTTAAAACAACTATATAAAGGGTAAAAAATCTAAATAAAAATAAAAACAATTTTTTTTAAGTATTAACTATTCTCACATTTATTTCACAACCAACGTCGATTTTTACAGTTTCTTAATTATTAAATAAGTTATTTTACATTAATAATGGCAATGGAATGAAACTTACAACTTATCTCGTTACGTTGAATGAAAAATGAATGAAATGTTAAAAAAAACCACCCTAAATTGAGATATTTGTTCTCAAAGCTCTGCTGTGATAATACTCAATAAATTTGCAGTCTTGGTGACGTTAAGTCTTTGGAAAAATAACAATAATAAATAATTATAAAAAAGAACATTTCAACAAACTTAGTCAACCTCTTCCATCCTAGAGGCTTCATCATTGTTGACTTCCGCGATCGCTGGTGTTTCTTCAGTAGTAATTTCCTCCATCGGAGCGTCATCATCATCCAATCCCAGACCAAGCTTGATCATCCTGTAAATCCTCGCTGCATGAACTTGTGGGTCTTCTAATGCAAACCCAGATGACATCAACGCAGTCTCAAAGAGAAGCATGACCAAGTCCTTGACGGACTTATCATGTTTGTCAGCTTCAATCTTCTGCCTCAAGTTCTCCATAATAGGATGGTCTGGATTAATTTCAAGGTGCTTCTTCGCAGCCATGTAGCCCATCGTCGAGGAGTCTCTCAAGGCCTGGGCCTTCATGATCCTCTCCATGTTAGCAGTCCAACCGTACTGCGAAGTAACAATACAGCAAGGAGAGTCCACCAATCTGTTCGAGACAACAACCTTCTCAACCTTCTTATCAAGAATGTCCTTAACAGTCTTGCAGAGATTCTCAAACTTGGTCTTGTCTTCCTCCATCTTCTTCTTCTCTTCATCCGACAACGGAAGCTCCAGACCTTCTTTGGTAACTGAGACCAGCTGTTTTCCATCAAACTCCTTCAGCTGCTGGACTACGTACTCATCAATGGGCTCAGTCATGTAAAGAACTTCAAATCCAGCCTTAAGAACTCGCTCAACAAAGGAACTGTGAGCTACTTGCTCCCGGCTTTCTCCGGTGATGTAATAAATATGCTTCTGGACTTCCTTCATTCTACCAACATAGTCCTTCAAGGCGCACATTTCTTCGCCCGTTGATGAAGTGTGGAACCTCAGGAGCTCTGAAAGCTTCTTGCGGTTGGTGGAGTCTTCATGAATACCCAGCTTCAAATTCTTTGAGAACTGCTCGTAGAATTTCTTGTAATTCTCCGCATCTTCGGCAAGTTCTTCAAACAACTCTATACATTTCTTCACCAAGTTCTTGCGGATGACTTTCAAGATCTTGTTTTGCTGAAGCATTTCACGGGAGATGTTCAGAGGAAGATCCTCGCTGTCGACAATACCGCGCATGAAGTTCAAGTAATCAGGAATAATCTCCTCGCAGTTGTCCATAATAAAGACTCGTCTTACGTAAAGCTTTATATTATTCTTGCGCTTCTTGTTTTCAAACAAATCAAACGGAGCGCGTCGTGGAGCGAACAGAAGAGCACGGAACTCAAGCTGACCTTCTACTGAAAAGTGTTTAACAGCTAAGTGGTCTTCCCAGTCGTTGGTCAAGCTCTTGTAGAACTCGCCGTACTCTTCCTGGGTGATGTCATCTGGGTTGCGGGTCCACAGTGGCTTGGTCTTGTTCAGCTCTTCGTCTTCAGTGTATTTTTCTTTAATAGTTTTCTTTTTCTTCTTTTTATCTTTCGCGTCTTTGTCTTCTTCCTCGTCCTCGCCGACGTCTTCAATCTTGGGCTTGTCGTCTTCATTTTCGTCAGCGTCTTTTACTGCCTTTACTTCTTCCTCCTCCGCCTCATCGTCGCTGATTTCTTTCTCACGCTCTTTCTCGACTAAAAGTTTGATCGGGTAGCCAATGAATTGGGAGTGCTTCTTTACTACTTCCTTGATCTTGGACTCTTCTAAGTACTCGGCTTGGTCTTCTTTGATGTGGAGAACTATCTTGGTACCGCGACCCAATGGCTCACCGTGGTCCGGGCGGATGGTGAATGAACCACCTGCGGCTGACTCCCATAAGTACTGCTCGTCGTCGTTGTGCTTTGACACTACGGATACTTTGTCGGCGACCAGGTAAGCTGAGTAGAAACCAACACCGAATTGACCAATCATTGAGATGTCTGCGCCAGCTTGCAAGGCTTCCATGAAGGCTTTTGTTCCGGATTTGGCAATCGTTCCCAAATTGTTGACTAGGTCGGCTTTGGTCATACCGATACCACTGTAATTATTATAAATTTTGTTAGGAATTTTGGTTATATAAATTTTATATTAATTAGAAATTAATTTTTTAATAAAAAAAATTCTCAATGTCTTGCGTAAGAAAATTATTTATTTAAAATAAAATTTTAGATCATTAAATAATGCAATTTCAATCATTAGAATTCATTGTAAAATAATTTTATGTAAAAAAAAAAAAAAATTGAGTTTAATTGTTTGAGTTTAATAAATTGCAAAATAAATTTTATTAAGAATTTTGTTTAAATAACCTTTTTACTAATTACAAATAATTTTTTTATTAGGATTTTAAAGAAAAAAAAATTTAATACCTCGCGTATGAAAATGATTTATTTAAAATAAAATTTTAGATAATTAAATAATGAAATTTTGTAATTTAAATTATTAGATTTTTTTGTAAAATAATTATTATATGTAAAAAAAAATATTTAGTTTAATTGTTTGAGTTTAATAAATTTCAAAATAAATTTTATTAAGAATTTTGTTTAAATACGTCTTACATTGATTAGAAATAATTTTTTAATAAAAAAAATTTTCGATGTCTTGCGTAAAAAAAATAATTCATTTAAAATAAAATTTTAGATAATTAAATAATGAAACTTTGAAATTCAAGTTGTTAGAATTTATTGTAAAATAACTTTAATACGTAAAAAAAAAAATTGGGTTTAATTGCTTGAGTTTAATAAATTGCAAGATAAATTTTATTTAAATAAACTTTATATTAATTGAAATCTTTTTTTTATTTTAAAGAAAATAAAAAAAATTCAATACCTCGTGTAAGAAAATGATTTATTTAGAAAAAAAATTTTAGATAATTAATTAATTAAATTTAAATTATTAGAATTTAGTGTAAAATAATTTTAATACGTAAAAAAAAACTGAGTTTAATAAATTGCAAAAATTATTTTAGTGAAATAAAATTTAGAAAATTAAAAAAATTCTCGATTAAATAATATTCACTAAAAGTAAAATTACAAAGATATATACAATATTTACAAATCTTTGAATAAATTATTACATAGAAATAAAATTTTGTGAAAATTAATAAAAAAAGAAAATTCGAAAAATATTGAATAAAATATTTTAAATTAATGCAAAAATCTTAAATAATAAAAAAAAAATTGAGAATTTTTTTTACGTAACATGATTAATAATACTACTAAAGTTAGCCGACATTTTTGATTTTTTTTTTTTTTTCTCATTTATTAAATTAGAATAAAGATTCATTGATTAAAATTAGA
This sequence comes from Cotesia congregata, assembly GCA_905319865.3. NCBI lineage: Eukaryota > Metazoa > Arthropoda > Insecta > Hymenoptera > Braconidae > Cotesia > Cotesia congregata. The sequence goes on along the minus strand of CAJNRD030001118.1, from coordinate 3,607,961 downwards.
ATTTTTTTCATAAATTAAATTATAACTAATAAATATGTTTCAAAATTGCACTGTGTTTTTAAAATTTTTTTACAATTTTAATTTTAAAATGTCGGCTAACTTAATTTTCATACACGATTAATAAAAAATAAAAGAAAATTACCTATCAATGATGGTGAGAGTGCGGTCATTTTTGTTGGGAATGATCTTGATGAATAATTCCTTGCAGCTGTCGAGTTTCGATGGATCAGTGAGAGATTCATAGCGAATTTTGTCAAGAGCCTGTAAAACACACACAATAATTAAAAAATCAGTCACACGAAAAAAAAAATAGCCGATATTTAATTAAATAATTAAAAAAATATAAAACTTACATCAGATGAGTTAGAGATCAATTCACGAAGGAAAATTTCTTTGTTGGAGTAGAAAGTGTTGATGATCAAGCTCATCAACTGAGCAATTTCAGCTTGGAAGGCAAAAGTCTCGGGTTCACCAGCGTCAACCGCCATAGTCGTGTCCTTTTCAGGCATCTTGTCTTTTGTTTTAACCTCTTCAGATATTTTAAGATCGTTCAGCTCTTGTAGGACCGTCGTTTTGGATAAATTTAATTAAAACACTCAATAAGAAAAATACTTGAATCACTTGATAAATTTTAATTAATTAATTAAAGTAACTTTAAGTTATTAAGTTGAGAGAAAAACTCTCGCGCTCGCTTAGAACAGTATTGCTTTGTGTTTCTTTTGAAATGTGCTCAGTGCGCAACGTGCGGCCGTTTATATAGACTTACCGAATATTCTAGACGTTTCACAGGAACTCGGTCACTGGTTCGAGAAGTTTCTATCGAATTACCATCTTTTCAATAATTTTTTTTACTAAAAATAATAAAATTTATACGTGAATAATTTTTTTAATTAATAATAAGATTTTTAGTATTTTTTTCAGCTATTGAAAAAAATTAATTATTTATTTTTTATAACTTGAAGTTAGGCAGAATAAAAAATACAACTGACTTTAGTATTTATTTCTAAAACCGGAAGCACGAGTTTCAGCTGAGAAAATTCGAGAAACATCCAGAATTTGCCGGTGTTACGACAAACAAATGACAAAATTTTTATAATGGTATTGATTATTATTTATTAAATTATTTTATTAATTTAATATTAATTTTTAAATATTAAAAAAAAAAATTTTTTTTTGACACTTATATAATTTATTAATTCATAAATTTTTTTATAAAAATAATACAATTTTTTAATATTTCTAATTTAAATCAATAGTAATAATAAAAATAAATGACATTGAAATTGACCAATTAAAATTAGAATTTTATAGCAATTAAATTATTAAAAAAATTACAAGTGAAAATTTTTATAAGCATTTTTTTATTGCAATTAATTAATTAGAGAAATTTTTTTCAAATTGACAGCTGACGGCTAATTTTTGTATTATTTAAAATAATTAAACTTATAAAAATATTTATTTTATAAAAATTATTTTAAGTATTGATTAAAGAACTTACTAGAATGTCGAAGCACTGAAATAAAACAAAAATTTATAAATTAAAACTAAAATGTCAGGAAATAAAGATATAATTTTTAGATTTAAAAATCTTATTTTTTGGGTATTCTAAAAAAAATCATTTATTTAATTATTTTTACAATAAATAACAATAAAAATCTCTAGTACATTCTATCAAAATGTTATAAATATCAACATACATATATATATTGACCGAAATCGCCTCCATGTTCTCGAATGATCGCTAAAAGCGGATCTTTGCTAAAAAAAATCATACATTGCAAAAGTAAAGTTATGCTTTAATAGAATGATTTAATTTTTTCATACATTTATTCAATAATGCAATTGAATATTAAATAAAATCAATAATGTATAATGACATTTGTTATTATTGTTGCTTCAGAAAGAAAGTAGAACTGGTGGCGCCATCTAGCGGCGGGAAAAATAATTAAACCGGCAAACTAGATACTGGCTGGAGTGACTGCGTAGAAGGCAAACTGCGCAGTCGCTCCGAGGTCCCGCCAAAGGAAAGACGCTTTTACGTCATGGGTGCTAAAGCGAAAGCGCAATGCAATTTGAAAATATATTGATATGATTAATGGTAAATAATTGTTTAATAAATTTTTTAGCGGGTTATTATCAATAAAATATGTAAGTTTTTAATTATTAAAAAAGAAAAAAAGCGCGTATGCATTTATAAATTAAAAAACTGTCAATTTTTGTAAATGGCTGCTGAAAAAAATTCCTGGCTAAAAAAATTATATTGCAAAAATATAATAAAAATAAATATTACATTTAGTAAAAATATAAAAAATATAATATATTAGAATATAAAAATGTATTATTGCATTTATTATAAATAATTATTACATTTAAAAATTAAATTGATAATTAGTAATAGAATTTTTTAATTATGATAGCTTTTTTTTTTATTTAAAGAAAATTGTACAAGGAACTTTTTGTGACTCAGCAAGAATGGGTGACTAGTGGCGCCATCTTGCGGCAAGAAAAGGCGCCAAACCGGCAAGCTAGATGCTGGCTGTAGTAACTGCGTAGAAGCCAAACTGCGCAGTCGTCAGGAGATCTCCCGCTAAAAGTACGTTGAACTGAAGACGTTGAAAAGTTTGATGATGAATAACTGTCGCAACTATCAAATGAGTGTTGAGTCAAGTTAATATTTATTATAATTTAAGTTTTAAATTGTCAGTGAGGGATAAAATAAATTAATTGAGGATTGTTTAATGTTATAGGTAGATGACAATGACAAGATGTCGACTAAGGAAAGTGAGAAATTCAAGCAGTTGATTCGAGTAAGTAATTTAAAATTTTTATTTTTAATTAGAAAATGATATTCTACAAAATTAATTAATTAATAATTAAAAAAATATACGTCAACTGAATTATTTATCAAAGGTTGATAATATATTTTAATTACAATTGTAATATTATGTGACAGTTATTTTCAATAATTATTTTATAATTATTAAATCAATTTATTTTTAAACTTGAGGAAAAGAATGAATCTATATTATTAAGAGAATAAGAAAAATTTTGTGTCCAGGATAGTCATCAGTGTTTTTAGTGAAATTTCGAAAATGCTCTATCTCTAGATACATAATAAAAAAATGACCTTGTATCTTGAGAACTATTAACATTTTTTAAGATATAAGCTCATCCCGATGTTACACTTATCAAGACCTTTCATTTGAGTACCCACATCAATTTTTCATATATTTATATATATATTATATATATGTATATATGAAAAATATATCAAAATGCATGTGCTCATATCGATGTTACATTCATCAAGACCTTTCATTTGAGTACTCACATGCATTTTTGATATATTTTTCATATATACATATATATAATATATATATAAATATATGAAAAATTGATGTGGGTACTCAAATGAAAGCTCTTGATGATGGTAATATCGGTATGAGCTTATATCTATAAAAATGTCAATAATTAAGAAAGTACAGTGCAATTTAACAAAAGTGACTATTTAATAAATCAAAATTTTATTTATTTATAATTCACAAGTCACGACAGTCACATAGTCACTGCAAGGTTGCTAGTTTAAATTAATTAACCAATCATTATATTTTCTTTCATCATTTTTATTTCAAAGGTAGTTTATTAATTTCTGTTTACCATTACATTATTTATTCTACAATATGCAATTAATATTAAATACATTTTTTTAGAATTTGGTACTCTCAAAACGACTCATATGTCTTATAATCGTTTTAAGCCTTTCTCTCTCTCGCTCTTTCTCTCTCGTCCCGGTTTTTATTAATTCTCCTCACATTTTATAAATCATAACCGCAGTAGTGTCAATTTAACTTTTTATTTATTTATTTTTTTTAATCAGTCTACTACGATATTTTTTTTTTTTTAATTTAAGTAATTAATTATATAAATTTGTTAATTAAAAGGGTGCAAGGTTTACCAAGAATAGTGAGTCTTAATGACGAAAGAAACTTTTATTTATATTTACGTGGAAAAATTCGACTTTAAATATTTATTCCCGCGCAATTATTTATATTTATAATTTGTAATGTATATTTTAATTATTCAAGTCCTTTTTTATGGTCTACTACTTATCAATTATCAACGAAAATAAATAATTTAATTATATAATTCTTCAAATGACAAAATAACCGAGTTAAATAAATAATTTTAAAGGTCGCATAAATAAAATGACAAATATATACCGTATATAAATATTTAAAACCAAAGATATACCACTCGATATATTTGCCATTTAATTTATTTAATTAATTAAAATAAAATCCTTTCGCTTGATAAATATTTATTAATTAATATTTTTTATTAATTTTATTAATTAAATATTTTATAATTAACTATTATACTTTACAATAATTTCACTTTCTCTTCGCGTGAATTAAAACAAAATACGTGGACATATATTATATCAACGTAATCAGTAAACACAATTATAATTCATAATCAATTAATAATTAATTAACACAAAATAAACTCAATATACATAAATATAAATACATTCTATAAACAACAATATATAAAACAATGAACGAATTTAATTATTAGTCTAATGATAAATTGTTTAGTATGAAACTGCACGCATTCATTCTCTCAATCAATTTATTAATTAATTAATTATTCATTATTTAATTGTTTTATTAAATCATTCAAGTACTCTATGTGCAAACGGCAAATGTGTTTATCCTAAGAAAAATTTTGGGTCTGTTACAACCACACATTTGTATCATTATCATTTCCATTAATATTTTTTTTATTTTATTAGTTTTTTTTTTCCGTCCATCTGATTGACTAAAAAGTGTAATAATATGAAGTTGGCAGTTTTCGTTAACGTCATTTGAACTGGTACATCATACACTTTATCGGATCCTTTCTCTTACAATATTTTTTTCTATTTTATTTTATTTATTTTTTTTTAAATGTTTAATATTTTTTCCGGCAATCAATTGCTTTAAAACGATAAAAAATTTTTCACTAAAAATAATTCCAGTAATCAACAGATAAAGACATTGCTGTACATTCCCCAAAATTAATTTTAGCTCTGCATAAACACATTCACAATCCGGGTAATTTAATAATTTTTTTTAATTATTATTAATTTTTTATTATTATTATTCACTCTTCCAGTTTACTCGGCTTTACTAAAGCCCACTTTCTAACATTTTCTCTAGACATTTTATTTTTTATTTATACATGTACATATATATTATATGTATATATGTTTATATTAAATTTTATTTTATTTAAATTTTTATCAATTAATCAATTTATTTATTTTAATATTAATTACCATTCCTATTTAAAGTTGTTTTATCTAAATATGTGCGAACAATCACGTATGTGCACTACATATTTGCATATTGTATAATATTTAATTATTTATATATATTATATTAATTTCACAGTACTTTTAATGCATAATAATACTCTGTATAAAACTTGTATGTACAAGATGTGACTGTATTTTTAAATATTTTTTAAATTTAGTAATGGTTACTTTTTTTTTTTATTAGTAAGGTGAGTGTTTAATCGAGCTGGGCTGACTTTTATTTTCATTATTATTATATTAATTATTATTATTTAAGTAAGTAAGGATTCCTCCGTATTCCTATCTTATTAACGTCTTAATTAATTAATTAAGTATCTAATATACGCATTAAGTGCCCAGAAACGCAAATCCTACCTGAGGACAAAGACTCACTCGGATTCGTACGACGCGATAATTATAAATTATATTTTTTTTTATCAATTACTTTCATTGTAAAATTAAACTGAGGTGAGTAATTTTTAAAAAGAAAATTTAATATTTTTTATTATCGCGTCACACGATTTTACTAAAAATTATTATTTAACATAAAACATAAGCATTCTATTTATAGAATATATATCACAACGATAAACGACTAAAATTACATCTTTAATCATTCTCATATTTTTTTACTATCATAGAGACTCCGAATAGATAACGTATATATAACTATCGAATCGTTTTTGTTTCTAAAAAAAAAAACAGACCATGAATTTTATTAATTATTAAGTATTAAAAAAAAAAAATTAATAATTATTATTAAAAAAATTTATTTTTAATTTATAAAAATAATAATAATTATAATTCGTCGTCTGTTAATTTTTTTCAACGATTCATAACAATTATAACAATACTGAATATTACTGATTGACTATACAAATAATACAAATATAAAAAATAATTTATTAAAGAATTTTAATAAATTATTTTTTTTTTTATTTATGGAGCTTTTTATTGATTTTATAAATTATTTTACAGTTATATCGAGTTATTTATATTTTATAAACGGACGTCTATATCGTCAATATTTAATTATTTAAATAAAGTAACAAAAAATGAACAGTTAAAGTTAAATAATAATAGATTTATTATATATATTTATTATATGCGATTTTATTATTCGATCACTATTAAATATTTTAACTATTGATTTGTAAATAGAAAAAGTTATTATATTTCATTAATATTATTCGTGATTTTGTTTGGTAATTTTTTTAGTATTAAAAAAAAGCTTGAGGAAGTTGAGAGGATTGGATATATTTATATATTTATATTGTTCGTTGATAAATATTTCACGTGCTGCTATTGTTTATTATTATTATTTTAAATATTATTTATTTATAAATATTATCATTAATTTGAGATCCTTTAATTCTAAAATCGAGGCAGGGAATTTTAATAAAATAATTAAAACCAGTGAATTTAATTAATAATTTATCGGCAAAGAAAAAGCACGAAATCACAATTTTATTTTTTGTTTACTCTAATCACTCTCAGCTTTTTTTACATTTTTTTTTATCTTATTCTTGTACTGTAACTCTTTCTCTCAGTATTTGCGAATAGTATGAGAGTTATATGAAAGAGAAAATAGAGATCATAAAATGAGTGAGTGAGTACTCGGGAGCGAGATAGACAAAGAACCCAGGGTGTGTCTGGTCGATATCCTGAATGGCAAGTTTCCACATCCCAGCGTCCTCGCACTAACTCTAAATAATAATAATAAAAAAAGAAAAAAAAAGTAACGCGCTGATGGGAGTGCAAAAGATACTAAAATTACCGAGCTTGAGATAAAGATTAAGACTGAGAGTGACTGCGAGAGGAAACGTCCGCTGATATGACAAAGTCGACAAACAAAAATAAATACAATTGCTGTTATCATTGTACCGTTGTTTAATTAAATTCAATATGTTTAATTATTATATTTTCTGGCTTTAAAAACGAGATAGTTGAAATAGCAAACAAAAAAAAAAAATATTAAAAATAAAAAATCCGAGGAGCCTTCATATCCCTAGCCTCGGGAAATATTTTGCACGAAGCATCGATTACCGGTGGAAGGCGTTAATTAAATATATTTTTCATTATATTATACATATTTAGGAATATAAATAGTAGGAAATATCGTCGAGTTTCGTTGCTTCGTGACAGATTTTTTTTTTCCACGTAAAATAATTTAATCAAATGAAAATTAATTTAGCCGACATTTAAAAATTTTTAGAATTTTTTTTTTTTAAGAAAAAATGATTACAAAAAAATAAAAAAAAATAATTTCACTTGTAAAAAAATTTCAAAAACTGTAGGTGCAATTAAAAAAAAAAATTTTTTTGTTCTAATTTAATTATTAAAAAAAAAAAAATCAAAAAATTAAAAATTTCGGCTAACTTTAGTATCATTTTAATCAATAGAAATAATTAATTAAATATTTCCCGGGCCGATTATCTTACGCTCACATTCCAGGTATTTTTTTTTAAATTTAATATATTTATATTTTTATATATATTTATATCTACAAACCGATTTATCGATAATTTTAATTTTATAAATATATTAACCTACTTGATTAAATGAAATTAACGATTTGATGATAATAATAATAATTTATAAATTTGTTATCAATAATTAATAATCAATAAATATGCTATTTATAATTAACTAATAATAATAATCATCAATTAACATTCTCGTCAGTCTCGAGTCATACACAGACATGTGTAATAATCAACAATTATTACAACCGCTCCACTAATTAATTACTAATTACAATTACATATATTACGCGATAACAATCATATTGTTCAATCAACCTTCAATTATTATTATTATTGAATATTTGGTTTTTTTTCAAACATAATAGTAAAAACGTAAAAAAAATTAAAACACTTGTCACTTAAATAATATTTATTTTATTTTAATTAATTAATAGCAGTTCCACTGAATAAACGTTGGCGTGTCCATTCATATTATATTTAATCACTCGTATCAAATCGTTTATCTATTTATTTATTAATTAATTAATCAATTTATTTATATTTATAATAATTGGTTAAAAAACAAATTTTAGTAGCAAGTTTTGAGCCACGATTATGCCTATAATCGAATGCTTATATTTTAATAATAAACTACAGTGGCTAAATTGACGTATTTATACCGAAAAAATTTATTAATTATTTATTTTGGTTTTGTTATTTATTAATAACTGCTTTCACGACGTTACTATAGAGATATACTGGCAATGCTTTTAAAGGTATATCGTATATTATATATTTTTATTTAATTATATACTGTATCGAAATTAGCGCACTGTAAAGGGTAATATCCGTGATTACATTTAGAATTAGTTAGAAAATTTTAGAGGTAATGGTTGATTTACAAACGAGTTTAAAACCATAATTTACTTTTTAGATTTTTTTTTTTTAAATTCTAGAGACTATATCACCTTGACCGTCATCGAAACCGATTTTAGAAAAAATTATAAAATTAATTTAGCGATTACCCTCGACAGCGAGCTTAAATCGAGCTATATGTAACATTTATTTATTTATATATTTATACTCAGTAATATTAATATTAATATTAATATAATACATCTATATATATATTTGTATTTATATTTATATTTTTATTTATATTCGTCTCTGAAGGCTTTCGCGGCACTGTACACACCATTTGCAATGTAACAACAAAGTCTTCGCACTCGCCTCGCATTTTCAATTATTTTTTCACGTTATTCAACATATACATTATATCATTATCATTATTATTATTTATTATTATTAGTATTATTATTATTATTTATTTTTGCTTGACATTTTTCATATAACAGTTTCATATATTTCCGTCCATGCTTTATTATTACGGCTCGACATGCTTCAGTCTTCATTGCGCTTAACGATCGCAGAAATTTTGACTTCTGCACATTATTTAATATTTACGTTTTTTTTTTTTTATTTCACAGATAGTTTAATTTTGTCTAATACTTCTTTTATGAGCATATTTTTAATAGTTTTAATAATAATAAACAACCTACGAGGTTAATTCAATTATTAATTTATTTTTTTTTTAAATCCTCCATTTAGTAGGCTATGAAGTCACTTCGGCGATCGTGTTTGCGTTTTTTCCCCGAGGAAAAAAAAGTCATTGAGCATAGACCACTTGATACGCCGGCCAGAGTAACCGGCAATGGTCATGTGTTTTTATTCATTTTTTTTAAATTAATTCATCACGTATTTTTTTTAATTTTTTCTTTTTTTTTTTTTTCAAATAAATAAAATAATTATTAATCATCTCCTGTGTGAAAAGGATCCTTTAAAATGCTTATTAATAGTTAATATTTTTTTTTTTTTTTTTTTTTTTTTTTTGATGATTGGACGACGCGACGAGTGAGTGTCGCACAGTGCCTGAAAGTCGGTAATTAGTCACAGCACGGTTTTAGTATTTTATTTTTTAAATATATTTTAACGATTAAATCCCGTGGTGTCGATGCTTCAGCTCTCGATCGAGTTCTAGTGTATCCACGCTGAGATTTAACGATGTAACATTTAGATGAACGTTTTTTAGCTTATTTGGCCTCCTCCAGTAGCACCAAGTCGTCCGCGACAACGTCGCTGATGTGCAGGTATATTATCCAGTACATCAGATTAAAGCAGACAAAACACACGGGAAAGACGATCCGCGAGTATTTGTCGATATCCGAGGGCGTGATACCTGTAAAAATCACACGTTTCTTTGCTATGCGGGTGTAATTACTGGTTCTTATATGAATTGTGCGACGTTTCTTGTAATAAGCTGTTTACATTGCATTTTATTCAACAGTATTTTCAATTATTAGTATTTGTTTTTCATACTGGAATCATTAGACATTTGATTATTTTTTACAATTTATTTAGTTAATAAATTAGTGACAAAAATTTATTAAACAAAAAATTTGGTAATCATTTACAAGTTGGGTACACCTTATTTTTGGCCATATCTAGGTGAAAAATTAATATTTTTTTTTTTTGAAAAAATTTTGGCTCATGTTTTTAGATAAAATTTCTATTTTTTTGATATTTTATATGTATTTTTTTTTGAAAAGTACATAAAAAAATGAACAATTTAAAATAAAAAAAGTTGAATATCACAATTTTCTAAAAAATTTATAAATTTTTTTGAAAATTTTTTTTTTCTTGTGTAAAAAAAATTTTTTTATTTTATTTAAGATATTTTTAAATTAATTTTTTTTATTAAATTAATTTTTTTTTATTAAATCAATTTCTTTATTAAATTAATTTAAAAAAAAAAATATATACCAATGAAATCAAATAGAAATTTCGTTCAAAAAAAAAGAAAATTAAAATGTTTGACCTCACTTGTAAATATTTACCAAAAATACTGATAAAAATTACTTATACTGATAAAAAATTGACTTAAATTAATAAAAAAAAATTTTAAGGTCTGCTTTAAAATTAAAAAAAATTTTTTTTTTAAATTATTGAATTTTTGTTTAATGTTAATAAAAAACGAAGAGAGACCTACATGGCGTACCGTAGAGCTTGCTGATGTCTTTGGTCGGATGAATAAGATGAGGAGGCGCCGGAGGAGCTTCTTCGTCAGCCCTGCCGTTTATGGTGTTCTCTAATGTTCCACCTTTACTGTGTGCCTTTGGGTCGTGGACCTTGAACCGCACCTCCTGGACAACACGGGACCACTTACAAGAGACACGGCAGTTCGCCACGGGGAGTCCGTTAATAGATCAACCCCTTACTTTATTTTGTTATTTTACTCAAATCAACTTGACACTTTTTTTTTATTAAATTTTAATAAATTTCAGTGTATTTAATACAATAATTATTTTAATTTTTTATTACAGTGCTTGTGCGTGTGAGCAGCCGGTAATTTGGTGCATAAAGAAGCAAAAAGTGTTTGGTGAGTGCTTTCGCTAAATTTATTTCTATTTGATAATAAGATTTGTGTTGCTTAAGTTTATTAATTAATTTGAATTTAATTAATTCATGAATAATGGATCACCGTTTTAGGATTTAATATCCGTGAGTAAAAAGGTCTGTTAATAATTTCGAGTACTTGAAAATGAATTGAGAATGTTTGTCATAAAAAAAAAAATAAATAAAAAACGGGTGAATTTTTTCCCGTCGCCGTTGGCTCTGTTCTCTATCGACAAATTTAATCTCAGTCTAGGAGTAGTCCGCCACTCGAATAATTAATTCGTTCTCTAATTAAAGCACTTTTTTCAGTTTCCTCTAGACATTTTGTTTTGTGTATTTTGTCATTGTTCATTGTATATGCATGTTTGTTTATTTATTTATCCATGTCTCTCTGTACTTAAAAGTTTCAGAGCGCTCTCGGATTTATTTTTTTTCTTTTCTATTATTTACTCTCCAGCGTTTGATGCCGATGCGAGTAATATTAGTAATTATAATTACAAAAAATCCATTCAATTTAATTAAAAGTAACGAGTTTTTTTAGTTACTTTTTACCGAGTGTGCTTACAAAGAAAGTAATCTAGGGAGTGATTTTATATTTTCTCCACTATAAAAGTAATTTAAATAAAATAGATTTTATTGTTACTGTTGAAATAAAAAATACGAGTTAAACAGTTGCGGTTTTAACGCACTGCAAGTTAGCAAACGAGGGTTCTAATTGATAGACTCAATTATTTAGAGTTAATTAACTAATTTCTCAAGGGGAAGTGTAGCCAAAGCGACTTGCCGACTGTCCGTAAGTAGTACTACTACTGTTTCTGTTTTGCGCTCGTAAATTACGGGGCTCTTACCGGCACTAAGTACTTGTCTTCTTTAAGCTTTATTTATTTTATTTTAACATTTTTTTTTTTTTACTTATATTTCGCTCAATAAAACGCGGACTAACTTGAACATCACTTTTATCAATTAATACTTTTTATTCCCACCAAACTTTACCTAGTTACAATCTTTGAATACTTTTTATAGTTTGCATCAAATTACGCGCTCAAACCATTATTAATTAATTAAATTCATAATTACCCTTCAAAAAAAAAAAAACTTTTAAAGTGCCAAGTTGATTTCGGTAACTAATTTATAACTTCGATACTCACAAAAAGTATCGGGGAAATAAAATAAGACAAAAAAAAACTACGAGGACTGTAAAAAAAAATAAACGGGAATTTCCCAAAAAAAAACCGTCCAAGTTTTACTCACAGTTTGTTTGGGCGCATGATCACCATGATCACCAGGTACACCTGGTGGTCCTGGATTTTCCCTGGCAGCTTTCATACTCTCAGCTATTTTTTGGAACCTATTCTTGCGCATCTGGATCCTCTTAGCCATGTAACCGACCGTGGCGTACTCTGTGAATCAATAACAGCTATTTTACACCGTATTTAACTCTCTCAACAAATCTCACTTTTTCTCCCTCTTAAAAGAACTCAAAAAAAAAAAATAAAAAAAAAAACATTATAGTGCAAATTTATAAAATTATATTTATCATTAATTATTATTATGGCAATTATTATTATTATTAATATTTATTATTATTATTATTTTAATTATAAATCCAGTGAGAGGTGAATTGCTCAAAGTAATGTCGAACTCATTAGTAACATTTAAGTTGTAAGTTAAGTGCTGGAGAGCTTTGCTCCTTTATCCATCGACGAAGTTAACTTTTGTACATGAAAGGAATAGAATGAGCTTTAGAGCTTATCTTGAAGCCAACTCCCTTTTGTCTCTCATCTGGTTGTTGCTCTCATCTAGTAGTTAGTAGTTAGCAGTTGTAGTCAGTGCTAAACCTTTACTCCTTAACTCCATCAAGAAAATACCTAATTTCGTTATTTCGTTTGTCTTTTTCATTTCTCGACTAACTAATTCCATCTTACCTTTGCCCCATCAATGCCGAGTCGCGTTTCATCTTTACCTTTCCCTATTTGTTCGTGTAATGCAGAATATAATGGATAGTGTAGGCTGTTAAATTAAGGGCACCACTAGTGTGACGTTCAAAAAAAGGTATTCTAGCGATTGTTTTGGAACTTTCAGGACATGTTTATACATATATTTACAATTTTTATGCAATTAAAAAAAAAAATACCATTCGGCAGTCGAAATGAAAGGAGATTTCTCGATTAAAAAACACAAATTTTTTATAAAATAATATTAAAAGTATTATACAATTTCTGTTACAATAAAATAACGTCAAAACAAATGCAAGATTTCATTAAATCTGTCTGAGAAAGTAGGTAATTTTTGTCCTAGACGGATGGTAAGGTAAGCAAATTGAAGTTTATTTAATAAGCTTTCAGATGCAATTTACAGAAATTCGATAGGATATCGCGTTCAATTGTTATTGCACGGAAATACGATAAAAGTGAAAATTTTTGGGATTTTCAAAGATTTTTGAATTGCTGCCATTCCTAAACTATTTAATTTGGAAAAATAAATAAGTATGGAAATTATAGCTTATTAAATAAGCTTTCAGATCCAATTTACAAAAATTTAATATGATATCTCAGTTAATTGTAATTACATGAAAATACGGTAGAAGTCAAAATTTTTGCGACTTTTGAAAATTTTTGAATTACTCTCATTTCTAAACTAATCAACAGATTTGGCTCATCCTAGAACAAACCCAGAAATCTTTCTAAGAATGAGTATGTTACGTTTTATTGAGATCCGTACAGAATTGCGGGAGTTAAAGAAGAGAAATATATGTATATAAATACAGACATATATAAACTTTTGAACCAAATGCATTTTCTGAATCCATTTGACGAGCTGAGTCGAAATATAGAAAAATTTTTGAAAAGTTCCGTTATGAGGACCAATGCAATAGTTAGATTTTTATGAAATCTACTAAAACTGGAAGATCATTTTATCAAGAATTAAATATTGAAAAAAAAAAAATCAAATTAATTGAATGATTTGTTATCGAGTAATAATTACAACTAATTTGGAAAATGTCATTTTGTGAAAAACGTGTTTAAAAATTGAAGTAAACTTCTAATAGTTGGATGAAAAAATGTTCTGTATAATATTTGTTGAAAATGTTATGCTCTATAATTTTGAATCAATGAAATTTTCTTTGACTTCAATTAAATATGGGTTATTTTGGAAAAACTAAAAAAAACTTCCAAATTTCGGAATTTTTTAAACATTTTTCGGCTATTTTTCATCCAAAGTCGATTTTTGGAATTTTTTCTTCTCTTAAGACTTTCCTTGCCAGATATCTAATATTAATTTCACAAACTCAAACTATCTGAAAATGTAAAACAAATGAATTATTAACAATTTCACACTAGTAGTGCCCCTCAATGTAAATGTATAATACAGCAAAGGTGTGTGTGTGTGTGTGTGTGTGTGTGTGTGTGTGTGTGTGTGTGTGTGTGTGTGTGTGTGTGTGTGTGTGTGTGTGTGTGTGTGTGTGTGTTGCTATGTAGTCTCTTGTGTCACTTGAGTTGAGTGTGAGATACCCCCAATGGCTCATAACGGTTCGCCGATTCACAATGTAATTTCACCACGGGAACTTCTTGATCCAGAAGTTTAGCTCTCAACCCCCTCTTCATCACCATCACCGTCATCAGCAAAGAGAAAGAAGTACCTGTACCTGCAAATACACTTGTACAAGATGGACCTTCTACAAACCGTTTGAGAGCTGACCCACGTCAATCACCACTATTTCTTCTTTTACCCACTTTTTTTTCTCTCTACCCCTAATTAACTCTTTAGGGTTAACTTTGTTGAGTCTATTCTATATTGTTCGAGCTAAACTACCTCGTTTATTGAATAATTAAAAAAAAAAAGTAGTAGTATTGTAATAGAATAACTAATTAGCGGTACGTGCTTAAAAGTGGTTAATAAATTTCTAATTAAGCGGAATAATTTCCCTAAGGTGAAATATAATACCTTGTTCGGCATGACTTTAGGCTTACGGATAGATGTGTAGCAGCGAGAGTGTGAGGAATTATAATTAGCAGTGATAGGACGGGAATTCGGGGACATTCGAATGTTTAATGAGGAGCAAGGCGGGCTGATTAATTTAAGGGATTAATTTATAATAATATACAGTTACATTTGATAGTGTAATAGTAAGGTGTCATGTGAGATGTGTATGACCATTTCATACACGGAGAGAAATTTATAGGAACCTTTACAAAAATTATGGGAATTTCCCATAATAATAAAAAAATGTTTATGTTCATAATAATGAAGCAATCACTTCAAAAATATAAAGTAATTATTATATATTTTTTTGCTGATAAATTTTTTTTCGTAAATAAAAATTGATCTTTTACTAGAGTGAAAAAATTTCTTTTTCATAATTTTTATTGCTGTGTGTACTTAATCTTAAATTGTTTATTCTAACTCAGTTATTATTGTGTTAGATAATATTGAAAAATATTGTAGCAATTCTAAAGTTTCTCTAATAAAGGGGATATTTTCTCACTATACAATTAGAGGAGCAAAATAGATATGGAAATTTATTGTTTATTTTTACAATTGCATTTTATTTTTAAAACAAATTATTTATTTACAATACATACGTTGAATATTTATTAAATCCACCTTTTGGGTATGTAACTTTTAGTGTTTATATGAACAATATGACTTATTTTATATATTTCAAATGATGTTATTGGGAAACAAGAAAAATGATCGAAATTACTAATAATTTCAAATGCTTCAAAGTGGTCATCGAAGTCACAAATAACTTGAGTTGTAATGATAAATATCTCAATATTATTAGGCATCATCGCTATAATATTATAGGAATGGCTGCTATAATATTATAGAAACTCTTCCTATATATTATGGAAATCATGCCGATATTTCAGTTATAATTATAGGTATCGTTCCTATAATTATAGGAACCATTTCCAAAATTATAGTAAAAATTCCCATAATTTAAGTTATCGTTCCTAAAATGGTATAGGAAAACTTTTAATTAAAAATATAGGAATGATTTCCACATTTTTCTCTCCGTGTATATGCTTGCGTCACAAAATATATATAATGCTGGCGTGTTGTTGTTAATAACAGGCTTATCAACTGAGACGGAAAGTTATTATTATGGATAACAAAGAAAAATTATTGAGGATTATGTATTGATTATTATTATCGTCATTATTATTGTATACTGTTTGAATATGAAAGAGGTTGCTTGTAGGTATGGTATGGTATGCCATGGTATGCAAAGTTAAGTAAAGGAAAGTTGGTTTATTTCTAGCGAGCATTCTCCCGTTAAATTAATCGAGCTTGTGATGATGATGCCATTTCACACTTTTAAATCTACATAGACATATAGGTACATATACATATACATATGTGTTAGTATCAGTCTTTATCATCTAGTGACCGGGTCATTCCGATGGATTTTTCGTTCTCTATGCAACGATAGGCAAGAGAATTTATACGTATAAATAAATATATATCTAGTTTGATCTATGTGTTACTTTATACATCAATTTTAGTTTGTTTTTTACTAAAATATTTACGCATATTTTTTTTTATGTTTTATGGTCCAATTTCCCGATTGGATTTTTTTTCATCTATTCGGTTTATTTTCTCTGTGTGAGATTGAAATTTTATCAAGGATTTAATTGAAAAAAATCTACTTTTTTCTCGATCGTTATCATTTTTTTCTTTTGCTAAAATATTTTATTGACATGAATCGAATATGGTAATATAAGCGGTATGTTTTATTTTTTATTTATAAAGATGGAAATCCTCGCGCTATTTTTTTTTTTGATCAGTTGATTTTAAGCGCTGTAAAATATTGTCAAATTTTAAATTCAAATTTTAGATCCACTTTATTTATTATTTTTTTAAATTAACTGACAAAAAAAAAAAATAAAAAAAAACCAAGAGATTTTTTTTTTTCACTGCAAAAAATTATTTAAATTATTCCAACTAAATAACTAATCTTGTCTAACCCTAAAGAAGCTTTGTACAGCTAAATATCTTATTTTATTTTTAAAATAAATAAAAATAATTTAGTTAAAAAAAAAAAAAATAATTTAGACGAAACCGTAAAAAAATATACCAATTGTTACTTTGTTCCTTAGAGGGTAAAAAAAAAACGTTTTATCTTGGATAGTAAAATCACGTACGATGAAATTGAACATAAGGGAATACGTGATAGAATAAGGTGTCTCAGAGGGATCCGTCAGTCGAGACGAGAGCGTTTATCAGTGAACAGGACTCGATATATAACCCGACTAATGTATAATAATCGAGTGTAGAGTCCATCGTGAGGACGCGGAACCCTCGATCTATCAAAATCATTGCACACTGCTCATTGTTCTAACACAATAAAAATTCGGTGATATTAATGACAATAATTAATTAAAAAAATAATTATATTTCCCGGGGAAACAGTGTACACTGTTTAAGATCGATCAATTGATCTACGGCTCACGTCACGATCGCTCATTATTTTTTTATTTATTTATTTAATTAACTCAAATAAAAATTAATTACTTTCATTCATTGTTTCTTATCAAAGAGATTTATCAAAAATAAGCGGGAGCAAATCGTGATTAATTAGCAAGTCAGTACGTTCGATCAATCAAAATCGCAGCACACTGTCGAATAACAATAATAATAACAACAATAATAATAATAACAATGATAAATAATAAAATACATTGTAAATTAAGTGCGAAGTATTTTTGCGCGTGTTTTAATTGCTATTGCATTGTGCTAAATATATATTACTATAAAAAAAATATATACATATTTATAATTTATATATATTTATATTTATATTAATATTTACATGATAATTCATCAAAGTGCAACAGTATGCAGTGTTTAAGATCAATCGATCGTTAAAAGACAAGCGTTGCTTAATTAAAAACATATATATAGCTGTAATGTCTGTCTATATATATGTAGACTTCACTAGACTCTCATTGAGACTGACCAAGGACTGGTGAAGATAAAAATTTGTTTTTAAAATTTTTTAATTTAAAGTGCTTTTAATTTTTTAAAATTTGCTTAAGCCAATAATAATAATATATAATAAATAGTGTCACGACTCATCTGTGTGAGCGGATAAATAAAAAAGCAAATTTGAAGTTGAATTTAATTTAATATTGAATTTAAAAAGATATTAAATGATACGTTAAATAAAAATTGTGTTGACTTTTTTTTGGTGTTTTGATTGAGAAGTCGGGTGGGGGGAGAAAAAGGAGGCGGACTGGCATGTTTACTTACCGAGGAGCGAGGCGAAGACCATGACGAAACAAGTTCCCAGGTAGACATCGATGGACTTGACGTAGGAGATTTTGGGGAGGGCCGCGTTAGTCGAGGACATGAGGGTTGTCATGGTGAGCAC
This sequence comes from Cotesia congregata, assembly GCA_905319865.3. Taxonomy (NCBI): domain Eukaryota; kingdom Metazoa; phylum Arthropoda; class Insecta; order Hymenoptera; family Braconidae; genus Cotesia; species Cotesia congregata. Next base: position 3,589,327 of record CAJNRD030001118.1, on the reverse strand, counting down.
AGTGGTTACTCCGAGGGCGACCCGAGCGGGGGTTGCGTTTCGGTTTAGCCAAAAGCTCACCCATGAGATTATCACGATTAATCCCGAGGGTATGTAGATCTGGATCAGGTAGTAGCCCATCGATCGTACGAACTGGATCTCACAGGCTAGCCGAGAATAATTTCCTGTAATTAAACCAAAGTTCCCTTTTTAGTTATTATACTGTCGGGTAAAACGGATGCGCACCTCCATTTTTCACGGACAAATCATTTGACATTTGTCATTTTTTCATTATTATTCAAATTATATTCCTACCAGTAGTTTTAGACTCTCAAACAGATCTACTGGAAATTATTGCCGAATAAATTTATCGAATCGTAAAAACTCTATTTATGTCGTTATTGTCGTAAACAAATTTTTTATTTTAAATAAATTTAAATATATATCATGCACATACATACATTTCATTTTATTCCGAATTTTTATTGACCTTTTCGTTTTACTCCTCCGTTTATTCATGTGCTCGCTGGTCCATTATTTATACATCAAATTTTTTATTGTTATTTATACATTTTTTTTTATTAAGACACTGTAAAAAATCGGGAGTGAATATGGAAAAATAATTTTTTTTTTACTATTCAATAATTTATTTCTAAATTTAAGGGCCAGTTTTTTAATCCGGGATAAAATTTCATCCGAGATAAACGTACTACTAATATAATTAAAAAAAATAATAATAACCTCTTATTGTGTCAATTAAAGTATTTTAAATTAATTAACACAATTATAAATTATTAATAGATAGGTCAAACGCAAGAAGCTCATCCAATTTAATATTACATTGAAAAATATAAAATGTTCTCGATGATATGATTATAAATAGCTATGATAATACATCGGGTACAATATACTTCTGTTGTGAAAGAAGAAAAATTATAATAATATTATTTATTTTTAATCTTATTTATTTACAATCAGCAAAATGTAACAGTTGGAGGTTAATATTTCTGTAACATGTGGTTAATGTTTTTATTTATTTTAATTCAAAATAAGTGACTGAATTCAAGGATAATTACTCGTACGCAAAATCACTGTGCTGAATTATTTATTTTTTTATTATATTGGCAGTACTTTTATCTCCGATAAAATTTTATCCCGGATTGAAAAACTGGCCCTAAGTTTATAAATATTAATTATATTTTTTCAAAAAATTTGAAACATTGAGTTAAATTTTTATAAAAATAATTTTCAAGTTTTGTTCAAAAATCGTAAAATAAAAAAGGAAATTATTAACTTAATATAATTTGTATTTTATAATTTTTAAACTAATAACTATTTTTTATTTTTATTAAATTCACCCCGTAAATTTTTACAGTGTTTTAATTTCTGACTTTAAAATGAGTTGTTGGATAATATTTTTCTGTCAGTATTTAAATTCTTCTCTCGGTGAACAATCTTGATCGCTTCTTCTATAGCTGCTTACTCCCAAGATTGAAATTGCAAGCTCGAAGTATACGTAATATAAGCGCAAATATAAATCTAAAGAAAAGACGAGTGTAAAAACGTCAAAGAGAATAAAGTTGTGCTGGTAGTTTTTGCCGGGAAAGAAACCAAAGGGAGTTAAAATAAAAAACAGATCAAGATAAAAATAAAGATATAGAAGATAAGCGAGCTTTCTTATATTATATCCTTCTTATATTTTCTCCCTGTCGTTAGTTCGGGGCTTGACCTGGACAATAAAACTATAAACTCTCAACTGTTGTCTTGCGCTCACACTTGCTCTATATAGTATATACTAATACTAAAAGGAAGAGCATTTATCACATATAACCGGTAAATCAGAGTCTCCGTCTTTTGACCTTTTCCTCGGTCTTCTATATTTGTATTCAGCAATTTCACTTGGGAATAACGTTGAATCAGAAAATGAAATCGGATTTATTTAATAATTCACAATCTCGTGATATCTCATCCCTTATTTTATCTTTTTCTTCTTTTAACATTTTTTTTTTTTTTTTTTTCGAATTGTATTAAAGTACTGTACTCTATACGGGTTGGAGTTATACCCATTGGAATTCAACTCCCGTGAGATTGTTCTCTATTGAAAATTCAAATTCTTTTAATTTTTTTCTATTATATAAATTTTATCTTTCTCCTCTCTACTCTTCTACTCTTCTTTCTCTTTTGAATTATTAAATCCATAGATTAAACATTATTAAGAGAATATTCAAGTCCAATTTATAATTACACTAGTTTATTATTCATGACTAACAGAAGAGAACAGTATACGGTTATTTTTTTCCGGCCTCTGTCCACTCAGCCGGGGACTATAAAATGCGATAAAGGATGAACGTAATAATTTAGACATTAACTGTTTTTAAGATTTAATATATTTTTAACGGAAGTACCGAGCGAAGTAAAAGTAACAAAAATAAAAATAAAAATAATAATAAAGTAAAAAATAAAATTCTTTGTTCGCCAAGATAGCTTAATGTGTTTTCTTGATAACTACTTTCAACAAAGTGTCTAGTGTTACCGAGAGAGGGCGACAGTTCGTTGGCGTCGTCCCCATTTCTTTGTTCGCTTCACCTAAACCGTCACCAGTCGTAGTCGTCTTTTCTAAAAACTTTATCTACACATGGATATAACATATATAATATGGATCACATTATATACAATGAGATGTAATGTCTCTTTTACTTTTTCTCATTAAGATTAACTCTCTTAGCAAAAGACTGAGCAATAATCCATTTTTTATTTATCATTTTGTTGTTTTTCATCGCACCTTTACATACTTTGTCCGCGGAAGCTCTTGAGCAATTTACCAAAGCGACGGCTGGTAAAAGCCACACGACGGATTCGAATCTCGGAAAATAATGCTATGGATTGGAAATAAAGTGTCCGATTTAAAGCACCACTCGGTTTTACTTTTTTATTCCTCTTTATCTTTACAGTTTTTATTTCCAATAATTCAAACTCCACTTTTACGAATGAATAATTTACTTCTGCTTTTTTTAGTTCACGATAAAAAATTTCTCTCCATTTTCGAGCATCAATTTTTCTATAGAACCTTTCTCTTCTTTTTTTGTTACATCCCCCCACTATAAAAGTAACGAAGTTAAACATCTGAATCTGAATCGTCTCGACACTTTTTATTATCATCATTAAAAAAATTTAGTAAAAATGGTGACTCGCATTGATTGCGGTGATTTTTTGCAGGTCGGTCTATTTTTTTTCCTCCTAAATCAGTTGATAAAGAAAAACACAAAGTATAATATCTCCAAGAGTGTCTTATATGTCTGGTTCTTTTATTTAAGCTCTATATATAGCCTTAGATTGAAAAATTCACAGTTTGTAAGGGTGATCTCGTTTCATTCGGATGCAACCTCGTGATTTAAGAGAAAGCCTTTTGAGAAAAGTCTGGCGTTTGATCGTGACTGATTGGAGGCGAGTTTTATCAAAGAGATAGATAAGAAAGAAGGGAATAGAAGACAAAGAGGTAGGTGTATGACGAGAAAAAATAACATGAAGAAAATAATAAAAGAAAGAAATGAGTTTAAATCAGAATGAGATTTTTCCCTTTTGTCAACGTCATATTCAAAGTTTGTTTGTTCATTTTACAGTTTGTAATTTTTTAGCTCAACCAAAAAACTCATCTCTCAGTACTTCCGTTAATTTATAAATTTCATTATATTCTCTTCTTCTTGTTTGCTAAATAAATAAACCAAGAATGAATAAACCAGATGCAGAGTTTATAATTTAAAAATGCTGGGTTGTGTAATTTAAAAACCGTATTTCGCATGTCGTGCATACCATACCGGTGGCTAGAAGAAAAAGATAGAAGGTAGAAGATATGCCCATGGGTGACAACAACTATTGTACCTGAAACATGTCGCCTATGCAGCTGTAACTACAACCAAGAGCTTTTATTTGGGTTGTAACCGACGCAAGCTCATGAGAATCTAATGCTAAGCGAGCTTTTTCCCCGAGTCTGGGAGCTAAATTCACGAGATGAACAAATTAAATGGAGAATAGAGACTACACTAAGGTCTATTTCGGTGCCACACTCATTAAATATTGATACTCGGATAAGGTCAGGGCCTTAGCATCACCAGAGCTTCTAGCTTCAATATTACTCTGCTCTGGGTTAATACCTACAGCTCGAACAAATTCCGCTGTTTGATGTAACCAGATTATTTTTATTCAAATTTTACCCAATAAATGTTTACTCTGGATGGAAATTTCATAATTATACAGGAATTTAATTGCGTAATGTAATTTTCGGAGGGTAAACATACGAAATTTTAGTAGCTGATGCCTACAGGCTGCTAACAAAATGTAAATTTACTGGTTGTGCTGAACAATGCAACACAACACAATAGAAGCCGAGGGTGAGATGTGAGAGCTTAGAGGATGTGTATGTTCGATGTAAGTGTATGAAGGTTGACGGGGCTCAGGCACGCGAGATCTTCCAGGATTAGCTAACGGATTAAGAGTATGGGAATCATTCTTGGCAAGTTGTTGGCGAAGTGAGATTACCGCGTTTAAATCTGATCCCGAAGACCATTTTCTTATATATAGTCTTGATAAATGTTTCAATTTAATCAAACTAATTTTAATTATTTTATTAAAATTTTATAGCAATATTGACGGTATTTTATGATATTATTTTGAAAATTTGTCAATTAGAAATGACCCGTAGTTCGGAGTGTATTTTCAAGGGTGAATACACTGTTTCCTCAGAGGAAATAGACCCCAGAGAATAATGCTGCGCTGAATGAAGGTACCGGCAAGTAAATTGTATTGGAGCCCTTAGCTTCTATTCTGCGATCTTGTCATTTTCAATCGTTAAGGCTAATAGTCTAATTGTCCGGAACATAATAATAATAACAAAGAGCAACCTGTAGTTAGCATTTAATTGCCGAAAATTTGAGATTTATAGAGAAAAATAAGTTGAGTTTGATATTTTTAATGACAGAAATAGTTTGGATACTTTTGATATAAAATTTGAGGATAATATTGCTATCACTGCACGGAAAAAAGTAAACTGTAATAAATAACAGTCGATTTATAATAAGTAATGATCAACTGCTAAAAATTATCATTTCAAACAGTAAAATCGTGATTTTACTATTCATTTTATAATATTTACCATTTAAACGTTACAATTTACTCTTTACATGGAAGAAAATACTATTACAAACAGTAATATTCGCTATGTAAATTTCTAAAATGTTAAAGTATAATAATTAAGAATTCAGACTCTGATATTTATCATTTTGTACCTAAAAAATGATCTTATGATATGTAAAAAGTATAAATTAAAGTTAGTAAATTTCTAATACAAGCAACGTCAATATTTACAAAGTAAAATGGTAAATTTTAAACGCAACGCTAAAAATCAAATTGTAATTCTTGACTTACTTGGACTGGTAAAATATATATTTTAAAAGTATAATTTTTACTGTTTGAAATGTTAAATTCTCCCAGAGTGAGACCCCCTTCTCTTTCATCTGTGTTCCCCTTCTCCTCATAATATGGACTATATATTGAAATGGCAATTTTTACTGTTTGAAACTGTAATTTTTTAAGATGAAAGAGTCGTTATTTACTATAGTGACAGCTACTAATCACTTATTTTGGATATTAAATTATAAATTGTGGCTTTTATACTTTCTACATTAAGTTCTGTAATATTTATATTTTTGCCACCCCGATGTCCGCTTTACTGTTTGAAACTATAAAAATTAACCGGAATCTGAGTGAATATTACAGTCTACTTTTTTCCGTGTGGTACAATTATAAAAAATTTATTGGAAAATATGAAGGAAAAAATTTTTAGAATAAAAAAACTAATCAAAACTCCTTCAAAAATTTGATAAAAAATTGAACTAAAAAATATACAAGACTGTGAAATGGCAGAAATTTAGGCCAAGGCTTTACTGATGATGCTTGATTTAACTATAAAAATCACTTTTTAAATAAAAATATGCCAACAGAATTTTCCTTATTCTTTTAATTATTAAGAAGATGAATTGACTATCACCGAAAAAAATATCAAACCGTAAAAAGGCTCAAATTTAGACCACGGCCTTTTTGATGGTACCAAATTTAGCTGAAGAAATCCATTATATAACAAAAATATGATCGTTACAAAATTTTCCTCATTATTTTAATTATGTGAATTAAAATTTTACATATAATTACATTCACGTCAAAACAAAATAAATTAACAAATTTTATTTGGCGCGAAATTCAAATCTATTTATTCCTCCGAAAACTTATCAAAATATATTAAATATCTTAGAAAAGCATATAAAACTCTCAAAAGGCACAATTAAGGTCAAAATTTTTCCAATGCTATTAAATTCAACTAAAAACACCTATTTCATTATATAAATACACCAGAGAAAAATTTTGGTCACCTAGATAATAAAATATTTTTGTCATTAAAAAACCATCTGTAGACATTACTACAACTTTGAGCCTCTCGTTAGTGCTAAAAATATTTAGCAGATTCTCGAATTAGTTGTGGATAGAGAGACAGTAACCTCGTGTAAATGGGAGCTCGTCTCAGAAGAGGAATCGGTGATGAAGAGACCGGGGTTGTAGGTTTTGGGTTCTCCATCCGCCGAGAAATAGACCCGGATAATTCAGCTCGAGGGAAGATGCTTTTGCTCATCTGTAGGTCAGTCAGTGTGATCCGAGTCGTAATTAAGCCTTCATCAAACTAAGTAGGATCCTCGGATGTATAAAGCTCCTCGTCGTCTATATTAGGGCAAAAGCACCGGCTCTGCTCTGTTAGTCCCGTGTCGAGAGCCTTTGCAAGCTTGTCTGGTAATACACGATCCGACTTTACAGGGATCACTGCCGCTGGACACTCTCCAGTCCAATAAGTCTTAATTAATAGCTCCCGTTAGTTCTTAAAGTCAATGACTCGTTGATTTAATTATTATCCGCCTCTTTTTTATAAAACTATAATTTAATAAATTTTATTTTACATCTTCTATCACTCGGGATATATTTTTAGAATTGAGAGGAGACTCGCAATTATGATTAAAAATGTCTGTAAGCATTAAAAAAATAATAATAAAAAATAGTTTTTAACTCTAGTGGGGGTAATAAGCTTCTCGAGTGTTCGCTAGAGATTATTATCTCTGTCTAGAGCAATGGAAGCCATTCACTACCGACGGAATAGAAGTGACGCTTGAATTTCTAAAGAAATGAAAGAATTTAAAGATTGATTTTTTTTTTTTTTTAAGTAAATTTATTTGCTTTTTCAGTGACAAAATATAAGCTGAGGTTATAAATTAATAACTGAACCGAGAACGAAGAGTGGGAGCAGCTAGGGCAAACACAGATGTCGAGTAGAAAAGTCGATGTACGTTCAGACAGCATATATTGGAGAGAAGATTGAACCGAGCTTGGTAAGTAGAAATAGTACAACCTAGTTAGACAATCATATCGAACAGTTTGAGTGGATATTGTATGTATTGGTCGGGCACCAATATTTGGTCTCTCAAGTACTGACTGTATATTGCACAGTATTATCAAACAAATATTTACTCGTAACATATTACGAATCTATCGGGCGTGAATATTTAATCACGTGGGCAAAGTTCTAAAAGACTAAAATCAATATCTAACTAAATTTCATTTAAATAATAATCATTTATACTGTAAGTATTACTATTTAATATTTAAAATTTTTAAAATTTCACCGAGATATTTGGTCTAGTTGCTCAAGTAGTCAAGGTATTGTGTGATCAGACAATATAGTCTTACCTATTCGAGCAATTACCGTTTCAGGTAATTAAATATCAATATTTGCCCACTTGATTAAACGGTTCTTAATGCACATAAAATCTAATATTTGAGGGGGAATAATCGTTGTTTAAATGAAATTTTGGTAGAGGATTTGCAGGCTTGGTAAAAATATTAATTTGATTAAAAGGAAAAATTATTTGATTAAAAAATTTTGATTTAAAATCTTTTTTTTTTTTTAATTTAAGATTTGATCAAATTTTTCAATATAATTTTTTTGGTTGCATTTAGAAAAAAAATTATATTAAAAAAATTTTCTTATTGGTTAAAATGATCAAATTTAACCATTAAGAAAAATTTTTTTTTTTAATTGGAATTTTTTGTAATAAAATAAATTTTTTATGGGCATCTAAACTCAATATTATTCTATAAAAAGAAATAAAATATTTGAACAATAATTTATATTTTTCTCAATATAAAAATAATTTTTCCAAAATCAAGTTAATTTTTTCCAGTACATAAACTACCTAAACAATAGCCCGATGCACTAAAATAGATAAAACGAAAGTCGCTGAGTTAAACGATAATAACGCATTACTATTCACCGCGTAATGTTTCATTAGAAGATAATGAGAACTCGGAAAAAGAAATAGCTTGGTGAATAAACCCGGGGCAATTATCCGCGTGAAAGCTCTTACAGTCTGATTAACTCAGTATCCTCGATTTGATCCATTAAATCGGATATTATAATAGATGCGAGTCGCATATCGTACGCTATTTACATATATACAGTGTATCATACATATAATACCGTTAATACACGAGTACCCGTACGGAACATTGCTTTAAAACGAGCTCAACACTCGTGTAATCTATGGAACATACTATGCTCTTCTTTCGCCTCCTATGTAGTCGCACACACTGCATACAAACACACCGTCAATACAAATCCGTTCATGAATAGCTTGACAATGTTGAAAGGATTACTTGTGTGCTTGAGCTGTTTTCCAACAGTACGATCTATATATTTTATCATTGATGCTATTTGTTTCCTATTTATACGTAATTTATTTTATTAACCATTGTCATTATTATTAGGCTTTTATTTTTTGAATATTTAATTTAAAACACTTTTTAAAAATATTCATGTCATAAATATTGAGATGAAAACTAAATTTAAATTCAAGGCTAGTTTGCTCTATTTAAAGTTGAATTAAAGGTAACGAATGAAAAGGCTTTGGTAGAGTATGGAGAGGCTGAAAGAAACAGGAAAGCGAATAAGATGAAGCAGCAGTAGCTAAAGAAGAAGAAAGAGAATAAAACTGGCAATATGCTGGCTCTTATAAATCAAGTTCTTGAAATCAAACTGTCTTTTCATGAAATTCCATTTTCTATTCTTCACTAGCTCGGGATTTCTTTTCACTTTCAATCGTATCCACTTTTCATTCATTTCTCAAACGTGTATAATTTTTTTTTTTTTTTTCTACAATCTTAACATTCGTTTTATTATATTTTTTTCCGTTCCTTTTATTATTTTCATCCTTTATCAGCGCGCCGCGTATTTTTTAGTTCACTATTCCCTTTTATTATGTCTATTTTTCATAAGTATGACTATTGCTCATCGTCTTCATCGACGTCGATTGTATGTCACGTGTTCCACCAGTGTTCAGTTTTCAGTTTTCACTGTTCACTCTCTGTGTCTACGTCTGTGCTCTTTCTCATTCCGCACACGGCTGAACAATCATTTCCGTTTGTCGATATTTCCCGGCAAAGAGAAAGAACAAGAAAAGACATCAAGTATATGCGACTCCAGAGAAGTAGCCCGTAGGCAAACTGCTCAAGGACTGGTATTTTTTTTTTTTATTATAATTATAATTATTATTATATTTTAGTCTGGAAAATGTCGAAAATTCAAACTTGATTTTTTATTTTTAAGATAGGATTTTTTTGTTTGATTAACCTTTCTTGCTAAAAGTGGTGAGCGGATTCCAAAAATAGGTTTTATCAACTTCGGCTGCTATCGTTCGTTCTCTGTACTACAGTGGGTACGGAAATTAGCAGTATTAAATGCGGGGTAGATCTATCTTTAAAAGTAATCGTGACTCTATGGAAATTCATGTTTCCTTTGTCATCTTTATCAGTACTGTTGAATAGAGTCTAGGAAACTAGATTTGGACTCAAATAAAAATTGAAATAATTAATTACATACTAGCGACCTGCCAAAAATTTATGAATTATAGGAAAAATAAGTTGAGGTTGATGATTTTTTGATATTTTTAATGACAGTAATAGTTTGGGTACTTTTGGAATAAAATTTGAGGATAATATTGCTATCACTGTTACATTTATAAAAAATTTATTGGAAATTGTGAAGAAAGAAATTTGTAGAATCAAAAAACTAATCAAAACTCCTCCAAAATTTGATAATAAAAAATTGACCAACTAAAAAATATCCAAGACGGTTAAAAGGCAGAAATTGAGGGCAAGACTTTTCTGATGATGCCTAATTTAACTATAAAAATCACTTATTAAATAAAAATATGCCAACAGAATTTTTCTAATTCTCTTAATTATTTAGATGATAAATTGACTGTCACCGAAAAAAATATCAAACCGTAAAAAGGCTCAAATTTAGACTACGGTCTTTTTGATGGTACCAAATTTAGCTGAAGAAATTCATTATATAACAAAAATATGATCGTTACAAAATTTTCCTCATTATTTTAATTATGTGAATTAAAATTTTACATATAATTACATTCACATGTCAAAACAAAATAAATTAACGAATTTTATTTGGCGCGAAATTCAAATCTATTTATTACTCCGAAAACTTATCAAAATAGATTAAATATCTTAGAAAAGCGTATAAAACCCTTAAAAGGTACAAATTTAGGTCCAAACTTTTCCAATGATACTAAATTTACCTAAAAATACCCATTTTATCACAGAAAAATTATACCTTTTGTTTTTAATTATATAAATTAGATTAAAGGACTAAAGAAGATGTAAAAAAAACGTACACACATTTATCAGGTGGAATGATAGATTGTCATTATCATACATTACCGGTAGTAAGACTGATCTCCATGGCGCGCTGACGATGTCCAAGGACCTTGAATTGGGGCAGAGAGACCTCGCTGCTGACACCGACACTGTTTGGCCCCTCGTTCCATTTGTACCGGATATCCCGCATCGTGTATCCGACTGTAAATAAAAGAGAGAACCCCCTGGTGTTGATAGACACCTACCGGAACCCAGGCCAAGTCCGAGGGGGCCTCCACTTACCTCACGACATCCACATTGTACGCCAATTATTTTCATAAAAATTTTCCGATTTTTTTTGCCATGTCTTCTCTCAGATCAGCGGCTAAATTTCGCTCAGTTTAAAGCCGTGTGTGTTTGGTGTGCCTGTACATGACATGAGTATGTGCCACGGAGCTTCGTTTGTTGTAATTCTGGTTGTTTATTTACTTTCGGTTGGTTACTTTTCCTCAAAATAAAAAAAAGGAATAGATTGAGGGGAAATCCCTCGAGGATGAGGTTCGACCACGCGTGAACTAACGGCCGGAAGAATCTGGAAGCTCCGCGGGGGATCGTGTGTGCTTTGCAAGTATAAATGTTGAAAAAAATATAAATAGGAATGTATGGATGGAAGAAGAGGAAAATAAAAAAAACCACCGGGTATAAAAAGGAATAAAAGGAGTAGAAGGAACAGAGAAAGGAAGAAGATCTTAGTGGTGCAATGGTGTAGAAAATAAAACATTGTTCAATTTGTGTGTACACATCGGTGAAGGCAGACCAGAGAGACCAAAGAGGTCTTTCTACCTTTTTATTTATTTTTATTCTTCCTTTTTGTTTCCAATTTGTGAAAAAAAGAATTTTACTTTTCACAAGTTTTCGTTTGATTTTTCTCTGGCCTTGTTTATCTTTGCTCATTGAATGTGAGAGGATTTAACGAAGAAAAAAAAATTGTGTATGTATAAATCACAAATTTTGCTGAACATCTATTGAGAGATCTAGATGTGTATTTTTTTTTTTTTTTAATGTGTATTTTCTAACCTGTAGATAGTTGTATGTTTCGCTGTCGCTGCCTGTGCCCGAGTACGCGAAACTGCGGGAGTTCCACCTCGCTTGAGATGCCGACCGATTGATAGCCGGCGTTCCATTTGTACCGAATATCGCGCATTGTGTATCCAACTGCCGAGAGAATAAAATATAAAAAAAGTAACGTAAAAAATAATCCAATCTAACGTACATAACAACAGTAATAAAATTTTTCAGGGGGCGAGCAACAACTTTATTTGGAGGTTGGGTTCATTCGCTCTTTCTCTTTCTCTTTGATTTTGATTTTGATTTTCATTTTATTGAGCCTCCGAAATGGTATTGTATTACTACTACTATTACTACTCGGGTTATTTATGCACATTTTTAAATTACGGCAAATGTGTGCTTTTGTTGCCTCCAAATTGTCAGGCTCTTTGTTAACCGATTTTACGATTGTCAATGCTACTGGAATTTTTCGCGCTCCAGTTTTGGATTACAGCAAAATTTAATCACACTGAATCATCATTATTGTTATCATTACCATTAGTCACTCAGAGAAACACAAAGGGAAAGAGATAAAGAAAGAGAACAAATATTTGGTTGGAATTTTTAAAAACAAATCAACACTAACGAAAAATTTATAATTTTCATCACAAGAAATTATAATTATTTTATATATATATATACGTGTAAAAATTTTCTACATGACCATATTAGGCTCAAAATGAATCGATAAGTTCATTTATAAATTTTCGACAAAAAATAGTACTAAAAATTTCAGACAGGTGGCGCATGGTCGCGGAATCTTCTCCTTAGAAGAGAGTTAAGTTTTAAAACTTAAGTAATAGAAAAGAAAATTTTTTTTTTGCTCTTCCAAGGAGGTTTTTGTTATATTTGTCATATAATATAACGTAAAATTTTTTAAAACAAATATGAAATTAAAAAATTAATCATTTATTCTTTTAGATAGCCTTGGAAGTACAAGGCCATTTTTGAAAATTTTTTTTATGGATAATTACACATTTAACTTGGATTAAGGCATTACAATTTCTTGTGTTCATACACCACGATAATAACATTCCTTGGAAACGAAATCCGGTGGTAGCAATCGTTAGGTTACATCGCATTCCAGGTTTTCAAATGGCATTTGGCCGCGGGCACCTGCATAGCAAGCATTTGTCAGATTCTAGATTAAGTAATTTCGAGTATTCATGATTAAGTCTCCCGATTGTCTGAGTTTTGCATTCGATTTAAATTGGTTTCGTTTCTTTCAGCTTATATACCAAACCAAACTTTACCAAATAAAAAGTATGCTTTTCTTATTTACCGTCAACGTCTTTACCATTTGTTATTCTTTCGTAAAAGTTCTACAAAGCACAGAAGATAAAATAGTAGTGAAAATTTCCATTCCAATCGATAACTTGATTTTATTTTTCCATCAACTGGTGACGGTGAATACCAATTTTATTATTGTTTGCTTCGATAAAATTTAATTTATTTCCGCTATTATTAATTTTAAATTCACTAAATCATTTTTATTACTTTAAAAACTTATTATGCAAATACAACCAAGTGCCATTTGAAAGGTTAAATACTTACTTATTTACTTATAAATATTTTTAATAAATTTATAATTATAACGAGTGCTATCGAAATAATTATTCAAAGAGTTTATCAACGTGCGAATAATTCAAATAAATTTTTTAAGTTAATAATGGCAACTCATTGTTTATAAATAACTAGCAAGGTTAACGATATTAATATACATAAAACTTTATTTTATTTATTCATTTTTTTTTTTTTTTTTTTTAAGTACTGGTAGTATCACGAGAGCATTCATAAAGTGGTCAAGGACGACAAAAAAATGTTTTTACCTGGAGATCGAAAGAGATTGAACGAATAAAAAATAACAAAGTTAAATGTTTCGTGCAAGCGTGCTATTGTGATTACTGCAGTCCAAGCCTCTATATATCTACAAATTACAAATTATTTTTAATTTATTTTAACATTTATATTATACAAAAGAGAAACTCAATTTTTAAAAAATTCAATTGAAATGAAAATAAAGGAGAAGAGTAGCAAAGTATTTAATTCGTTTGACAGGAGGAATTAGAGTGACGATAAATAGTTGAAGGCACGGTCGAAAGAGGGCGCTTACCTATCCTCTGTTTTTCTCTTTCTCTCGGTCCTTTTGAACGTCGCTTTGGCTGTTAGTAGGTATCTAGCGATCTATCTACTCGGTTTGCTATCTCACTCGGTGTTTTGACATAATTGCATCTGCTGGTGGATGTCTAGTCCCCTATACCGTATATACCGACACTCGACATTTTGCTGGCGGGTACGGAAACTCTGAGTGCCAACTACACGATACATTGCTCGCGCGTTTTCTCTACACCAATACTCTCTTGTGAAATGACACGTGCACTCACTGCTCTTCAACGAGACTAGAAACTACCAGACGTAAAATACTTCCCGTCAATATTTAACGCAATAAAATAGAATAACGCTGCAACAAATGCACGGAAAAAAAGGCAAAGTACTTGATTAAAGAAAAATATTATCTTGATATAAAATATTTTTTTTTTTAATATTTTTAATTAAAAAACTCTTTCTTTAATCAATACTATAAAATTATTAAATAAAAACAAAATTATTCTCAATTGACGAAAATTATAAAAAATTTTATCGTATATTTTATATATACTTTTGATTCAAGTTGTAAAATTTTTCTTCGCTAAAATACGAATTTTAAATTTAAAAAAAATTATAAGAAAAATTTCTCAAGAATTTTTTTTGGATAAAAATTATTTATTCTAATTAAACAATTTTTTTTCAGTGTACTTAAATACTTCGTTCGTGTATTATTAATATTATTATTATTATAAATGAAATTATCTCGAACAAATAGAGGGTGGGTAAGAATTTAGAATTAGGATTGAGTTTCTCATCTAGGGTCATGCGAATGAGATTAACTAAATAATGCATTAACTTATAATAAAAGCTTTCTCATCTCAGGCAAAGTTTTAACGAAAAGCACGTAACGCAATAAGCTCGTGCAGTATCATGCATGCCCGTATATATCTATATCTACTTCTATATCCTTCTTTATGATATAAATGCAACCGATATCCGGGCACGTAACTGAATACGTGGCCCGAAAGTTCCTCTCGGCAGTACCCAGGGCGAGAACAAGAGCAAGAGGCAGTTGGTATGGGTTCAGTCTCAAGTTAATAAATCGAAAAGGAGAAACCCAGAGCGGAGAGTTGAGTTCAAAGTCCCGCCGGCGAATCTAACCAACCTGTAAAAACACTAGTGGGAAAAACTAAAAAGAAAATACAAACTACTCGAGAGTCTTTCTGACTTACTCTTTCTTCACTCTCCGTTTTTCCTTTTTTTATACAGTACTTCCCTACATAGTATATATATCTGCACACCAGTACCGAACAGTTATAGCTGGTGCAGAACAACCGGAGGTATTTGAGGGCATTTTGCAAAGCGGCTTTAACCCACCCCGTTATATATTCCTTACTCTCTTGCTCTTCAGTGCCCGGAATACGCCACCAAGTTGCTGGAAAATTAAATGCTTCAGCCAGCCAACCAACCGTCAACATTTGTTAGTTTCTTTTAGTTTTTTTAAGCGACTTAACGAATTAACAAACTTATTTTATGGATTATTTTAATATTTATTGTTTACAACTATCCGTGAAAATTTTTTATATATGGCTTGATATGTTTTTAATCGTTTTATGGAAAAAAAATTTTGTAAATATTACGGAAAATTCTGTCTAATTTAATTTTTATATTATGAAGAATTTTTAATTTATAGGCAAAATTTTTTTTAATTTACACGAAAAGAAAACTATAGGAAATATTCCTATAATTAGTAGAAATGGTTCCCGGAGAGAAAAAAATTCTCTCATAATATGGAGGATTGAAAGAAGCTTTTAGACAAGAAGTGTATAATAGAAATGTTTTCTGTATTATTTTATAAAAAATAGTATATTACGACCCAAGGCTAGAAAGTTGGATTTCCTGGCGTATGTGATATGATGGCCGAGGCTATCATATCTGATTAAGAGAGATAACATGCACAGAACTTTTCACAAATATTTAAACTCGATTTAATAACAGAATTAATTTTTTTAAGTTGATTAAAAATTAGTTTTTAATTAGACGGCTAAGAAAGATTGAAATTTAATTATTAGAAGTTTGTAGAGTACATGGATTGTTTTATAAACAAATCGCTTTACTATAGCTGTCAAAATATAAAAGAAAGCAAATAAAATCTACAAAACTTGTATATTTTATTTTTTAAAATTTTTATATAAATTATTTGTGCAGTATTATATTATTTAATAGTTCATTAACAATAATCTAGTAAGAAATTATTTTTATTTATTTGACACTTTTTGGTTAGTTTATGTGTTGACATGTTACATATAGACGATGTTGTGACTGTTATATACAGTCGAAACTCGCTGTATAGGCCGATCGCACCACGAAAGTACGAAAAAAAGTGAGGCTCTGTGCTGCCGGCCAGAAAATATGCGTAGCGCACATGCGTAGAGAGCCGGCTGAGCCGGTCATAAATGTTGCTCTTCCTGGAGTAAAGTGCGTCCAGGATGAGCGTACTTTCGGCTAGGAGAGCAAGAAAAAAAATATTCTTATACTCTGAGAGAAAAAAATACTTTTACTCAATTAACAATTTCTTGGTTCAAGAAAGTCGATGACGATCAAATATTCTATTATTATTACACTGAAAAAAAAGTTTTTTTCTACCAAGGAAATGTTTCCTTATGAGTAAAAAACTGGTATTCTTATGATTAAAATACGAAAGTTTTTTAACTATAAAAATACCGTTTTCTCACTGTCAAAAAACTAGCCTTATAATAAAGCGTGGTATTCTAAGGTTAAGAATACCAGTATTTTTAAATCAAGAAAACTCGAGTAAAAAATTTAGTATTCTAGGAGGAAAAAATTTTTTTTTCAGTGTAATTATTAATTTCTAAAAAGAAGAGAATCAATATTAATCTTTGGATAATAGATAAACAAGAAAATAGCTTTATTTAAATTAAGTAAAAATTATTTCAATCAATTTAACAAGTTCTTGAGCTAAGAATATATTCTTGAAAATTTTCAAGAACATGAATTTTTGTATCAAGAAAATTTTCTTAATAAAAGAATTTTTTTTTCTCAGTGTAATAGTATAGGAGTCATTACAATAATATTATAGGAATTATTCCTATAATAATATGGAAACTATTCTCATAATATTGTAGAAATAGTTCCCATAATAGTATGGAAACTATTCATATACCATTATGGGAACTATTTTCATAATACTATAGGAATAATTCCCATAATGGTATGGAAATAGTTTCCATACTATTATAGGAACTATTCCCACAATTTAGAGAAATAATTTCTATAATTTATTGAGTTCATTCGTATATATTATGGGCATTATTTCCATAATAGTATAGAAATGATTCCTACAATTATAAGAAATTTTCCTATAATTATAGAAACATTTCCTATAATTATGAGAACTGTTCTCATAATTTATGGTTGTAGTATCTATAATGGCATAGGAAAAAATTCCATAAAATTATGGGAATAGTTTCCATATTTTTCTTTCCGTGATACATCAAAAAAATGTAAATTTAGCATTAAAAAATTTTTTAAATTTACATTTAAAAAATGCATTATATAAAACTGTATAAAATTATTTATGTCTAAAACTGTTATATAAACATTTATAAATAATTTAATAAAATTATTTATAAATTTTTCAGGCTATATACACCCACCTACAAAAATTGGCCATATGATAAAATTTTTTTCACGGAGATCTACAAATTGCTACTACATGCTTAGATTTTCTACAAAAAAAAAAATAATAATTAATAATATTAAATAAATATTTCTAAATTAGAAACGCATGCGCTGGCGAGATGCACAATGCGTTATTCGGTTAGTTTAATAATTATCATAAATGTAAACATTATTATTATAACATTAATTAAAAATCGATATCTGTCAATCGGCATCGGGCTGCGTAGGCTCCTGAGGAATTGGTCCGTCGTAACTGGACCCCTCGCGAGGCAGTCTTGTATTTTGGCCTCTGGCACATCATTTGCTCATTAGTTACAAATTAGCGCTTTATTATCAATCATAATCATAATTAATAATAATAATTATTATTATCCATTCCATTAAACGTAAAACTATTTATAAAATTAATTAATTATTTAGTTTTAAAGTTTTATATTATTGCGTACATGGCAAAAAATGAAGTTGTTAGCTTGGCTTATGTACAAAGAGGCTGTCGTGTTGTTTTTATGATACTTTTACTCAGTTAATTTAAGTTACCAAACATTGCCAAAAATATAAAGTTCAAGTCCATTATTTTCCGGTGTAAAAGTATCATTAAAACATCTGGTATCAAATAGTGGAGACCCTTCGAATAAAAATGCACATATATATATTTATAAATATATAATTAAATTAAAAACATATTTAGCATTACATTACACAAGTATATTAAATTAAATTAAATGTAGAGTAGCGTTAAATATAAATAGAAGAGATTTAATTTAAAAGAATATTCATCGGTTTAATTTTTTTTTTCTTGGTTATTAAGGAAAAATATTTATTATTTATTTTTTTTTTTTTACGGTCTTTTTTTAACCAATCTCAAATTGAAGAAATTCATGGAAGGATCTCGTGAATATATTGGATTTTTTTGCTATTACCCCCGTGGAGTACCGGACGATATGAATTTCCCCCACGGGTGGAACGAAATTTTTAATAACACCAGAAGCCACCAGAGAAACCAATCATATATAAATATATACTCTTGTTCTGGTAGTCTGTGTATTATATATTATAAAATCTTTTCCCGTGTGACTTGAATGAACTTTAGATGCCCGGTAGAAAATCGTCAGGGTTAAATTACATGCAGAATAAAAAAATCATGGAGAAAAGAGAAAAAAATCCTGAGAGGTTGAAAGTAGTTCAAGTGTCTCATTAGTTCAGCTTGGATATATGAAACAAGTGGCCGGGGAGAAGAAATAATAATAATATATATCCATAATAAAAATCTACAAGATCCATCTAGTTTTGCTATTCAGTATCTCTTCTTTAAATTATTTTTATTTATTCATTTAATAAAAAAAAATATGTGTGCGTACCAAAGTACACAGGTAAGAAGTAAAACTTCTTTATGACATATCATTTTTTTTACTATTTACAACTTCACAGAAATTGAGTCGATAAGGCTTAAGAAAAAAAATTTTTTTCGTATTAAATTAAAGCTGTTTTAGTATTAAAGACATGCATACAAATAATATGAGTAATTTATTTTATCATTGCTCTTATTATAATTATTTTATTTCATCAATTACGATTGCATCGTAATAACCATTGTTGTCATTATTTAGACCATGCCATTATTTAATCTAAAAATTAGTTAATCAATTTACAAAAATTATATAACGAATTTTAATATTTATATTTCATGTAATAACTTAGTAAAAATAATTCAAAGCAGATATTTAATAACTTACTTAAGTACACAAGTTATGAGTAAATAATTGCAATTATTTACTTTAAGTAATACAATTATAAGAGTTTGATTTTTAAATTATTATTTAATTGTTTTTAAAATTAATAATGTTTACTAGATTTATTCTTTACGTCGCAATACTGAATTTTGATAAAAAAAAAAACAATAAGTATGGCGCGTAACCGAAAATCGTGACGATTTTTTTTTACATAGCTATAAAATTTCTCTCATATGTCGATAAAGAAGTTTCACTTAAAAAAAAAAATATCTCTAATTTTAACCAGAAATTTTTTATTATTATTACATCACATTGGTATTATTTATTCCAACAATTTATCTTGACGAGTGCTCGGCACATTGCAGATAAGCGTGTGCTCAATTGGCTGCACACAGTGCTGTCATTATAATTACAATCACTGGATGAATAAATAAATTATCATGACTCATGACCTGTGTGTATGTGTGGTGAATTAAAATTAACGAATCGGTGAGTGAATTGTGACTTTGTGGTGTAATAAAATAAACAATAATGAAAGACAAAACAAAGAGAGATGGGCCTAGTTTTTTTTTATAAACTGGGTGGAAAAATAGTTAAGTATTAAGTCGTGTATAAGTATGTTAAAAAATGCCCGAGGATAAAATAAAATAAAAAGGGAAAACTTTTGTTACTCGTCAATATAAATTGGGACGAGTATTTACTTTGTTTTTTTTTTTTATATTTTTTGCTTCAGTGACCTGAAAATGAAATTAATTTGGGAAACTAAAATCTGTCGCAATTACTGAATTTTTTTTTATAACTTTTCCCGAGCGTTTATTAATTTTTTTAGCGTAATTTATTTTGTGTGAATTGAGTTGACATTTTAAAAAGTTATAGAGAATAATTTTTTTTTTTCTCTGTGTATTGTTTCAAATTTGATTTATTTTTGTTAGTTTTTCTATTCACGGTCTAGTGATTCAATTTATATTTATTTATTTATAATCAAACTTTTATTTAAAAATACTCACAGCTTTCGATTTCGATGTGACAAAGTTGTCGATCCATCGGGAAGTACTGTAGATTCATTGGACACGAAGCCGTGATTGTTAATCTAAAAAAAAGGAATAAGATTTTTATTTAAAATTGAATATTTAATGCTCATTAAATAGAATAAAGTAAAATAAAAAATAAATGAGATAAAATAAATCCTGTTTGATGAAACAGTTCCTCGGGGCATGTCTACCCCATTTTTAAAACAATTTTTGAAAGCTTTCGCCTTCGGCGTAAGGAGAAAAGAGTTCACACGCGCATGGCTATGCATAAATACCTCGAGTTACATTTCTCTTTCATTTTACTCTTATTTAATTACCCGTATGGAAATGCAAAGCTCTTTTAATATAAATTACTTTTCAGCTAAATGCCAGAAAGAAGTTTTTATTTCCGCGCGTGGCAATTTTTTTTATTACAGATATTTATTTATAAATAATCGGTTATTATAAAGTTTGTGGGATTATGAATGATTTTCTTTAATAATAGATTGATTTATCAGCACTAAAACACCCGTTAGTGGTCCCCCAGGCATTTAGACAGCTTATCCGTTTTGAAACACGCTCGTACTGTCAAAATTCAGTGACCCTTGTTGGTGAATGCGATGAATGAAATGATTAATACAATCTGACAGACCGTCAATCCGGCTTTCTCGCTAAAATACCTTTTCAATGTGCTCATACTTGACTAGCACAACAATAGACATCACAATATTATCTCTAACACACGGAACAGCAAAAAAAAATATAAGTTATAACAGTTTGACGTAAAAAATAGAATTTTCACAAAATTTTGAACTATAAAAAATAATCTTCAAAAATTTTGAACTATTAAAGCTTAGTTTAATCAAGTAATTAAAAAAAATTAATAGTGTTAAAAAAATACACAGAAAGAAAAATTTCTTGACAAGAGAACAAAATTCATGGCTCAAGAAAATTTTCGGGTGCCTGAAGGAAGACCAAAGTTGTTGGCCGAAGTAAAAATTTTTCTTGAAATTCTATTCTTGATAAAAGTCATTTTTTCTTAATTCAAATTATCATAAATACTTGATACAATAAATTTTTATATTTGATCAAGATTTTTAGATACTGTAGGGAAGCAGCGCCACCTACTTCAGCTGAGAAAAAAATTTTCTCACCTTGAGAAAATTTTTCTCTTGAATATTTGATACCCATATTATATTATTTTAGCGTGCAATTATACATATTGAATGAAAAAAAATGATGAAATATTATTTGAAATATTATTATTCCCATTTGACATGTTAATCAATAAAAATATTAATGAAAATTTACTTCTATCTTTATACTTAATTTTTTGGAGCAAGAGAGAAATTTTCTCAAGACAAGAAAATTTACTTCTATCAAGAACTAAATTTTTTAGAGCAAGATGCTGAATTTTCTCAAAACAACAAGATTTTCTTGACTTAAATAAATTTTCTTGGATCAAGATACGTATTTCTTGAAGCAAGAGAATTAATTTTGTTGGAATAAGTGAAATTTCTTGTCAAAAAAATTTTTTTTTTCGCTCAAGAAAATAATTAGGAAGAAAAATATTTCCTTGGCTTGTGAACCTTTTTTTCTGTGTACATTTTTAATTGAAAAATAATTTACTGTTAAACTGTGATCTTAAACGAATAAGGAATCAGACTTCAATTTTTCGATTGACATTGATAATTTCGCTACTAAACTAACTTCACTTTAATCATTTGAGATAGTAAAATCTACAAAGTAATTATTGTTAGCGTTTATATAAAATTCTCTCCGTGTAAGGAATAATAGGCTTTAAATCTCTCGATAAATTTATTTCTAAAGATCATTATATATCAATTGAATTGTTTGTTTTCAAATTAAAAATAAAAAATGTTTTTTAACCATAATATTCTTTTTTTTGAATAATAAAATAACTTTTTTTGTAAAAATAGATCCATTTTCTGAAAAAAGTGATTAGTAATTTCGAAAGCTAAAAAAGGTATTTACTAAGACAAGACAACTGTTTTTATAAAACAACCCTGTCAATATCAATCAACGTGATTTTATTTTCCACAACCTGGAAGGAAATTTCCGATACTCTGCGGTAAATAACATTGAATGAAAATAGTGTAAACATAATCGTGAAATATTGGGCTAAAAAAGCGAGGCCGTTTCGAATCCACTAGATTATTTTCCTCGGGGAAAAAAACGGAATTAGCCGGGATAGGAGTTAGGAGTGTATACAGTAGACTAGTGGGAAACTAAAAGGCAATCGATATTAGTGTAAGGTCGAACCGTCATCATACTGCTCTGATAACGAGGCCGTCTCACGCAATCTGACGTTTCTCATTTTCCTCATTCGCTCGTCAATCATACACATTAAATTATCGTTTGGTTTTTGCCCTCCATAATCTTTCCAACATTTTCTATCGCCACATATTGATGCTAATATTAAAAAAAACGGCTACTTATCCGCAAAAGAAAAAAATGCTAAATTAAATCCATGGCATAAAAATAATAATTCACGGCAATTAACAAGATAATTAGCCTAAATGGGATTGAGTCGGGGATAGTTAAACCTTATCAGTATCAGTTTTATATGTGGGAATGGTTAAACCGGTAGTTAAAGGGCACCAGGAAGTTTGAATACACCCGATAGTTTATTTCACCCGCTTAATGTACATCTAACGGGGTTTAAATGCTCTGCGTTAGCCTTCCGGATGGACGCTATTGCCTGTGGCCAATGAAAAATTCCAATACCAGGCTTCCTGTAGTCCCTCATTCCTCATCCCTTATCATATCCACCTACTGAAAAAAAAAAAAACGAAAAAAGTGGCAAGAAAATTCCCTACATTAAATTTTTCCTTTTTAATATAACTTTTTAAATATCTTTTTATCGTACCTCGGTCATAAAAAATAATCTCCTCATAAATTCAACATGCCCGTAAAATACTTTTTTCTTCTATTGTATATTATACCCACATTCGCTCTTTTGGCAATAAATTGTTATGAAATTTAAAAAGCTCTCTGCGTGTTAATTATTAAAAGTTCGTCTATTTATACTATTTATATTAGTTGTTTAATTAAAGAGATAAATCGCTGTCCATTGTACGAATGATACTCCGTAAAGGGATGGCTTCTGAATACAGTTCAGTTTGAAATGTTAATACGGAAATATCCGAGCAGAGGGTGAGTGCTGTTCGAAGCATGTACTACCGCGAGGAATACTTGTACTGGTAATAGTATAGTGCTTGTTCGATATAGTAACCAGCGGTCGTAAAATAGGATTCGAGAGTAGAAAGGTAAATACAAGACGAGAAGACCCGTGAAATAGGTTAGAGTATCTGAGATTCGATGAAAGGACTCCTGTTAATGCTTATACTACTGCTGTTGTACAGTAGTACAACCCCGTCCGACTTCTCGGGCCCCTTTAAATTGACTCTGATCCGCTTTGTGTTAATACTGTCAAAGTAAATTCACCGAGACAAGCTTAAGGGCCTTTACGTATATAAATTCATTGTTAAATTTCGGTACAGTAGCAATTTTATTACTTAAACTTTGTGTTTGTATTTTATTTGTTTAAAGGGTGTTTTAGTTTAGAGACACAATTTAGAACGCTTTTTGAAGCTCTTTAAAAAAAAAACTAATTGGTATATTTTTAACAATTATTTAATCATATTTTAAAAAGTTTCAAGATAATTAATTTTATTTTTTTAATAAACACGGAGAGAATTAAATTGTTTACAATTATTTATAGTAATAACAGCTGTGAAATTTTATTTTACAAAATATTAGGATACTTTATTGTAGAAAGTTCTATTAAATGATTATTAATTCTAATTACAAAAATACTAGCAACCTTGCAGTCACTATATGACTGCCGTGACTTGTGAATTAAGAATAAATAAAATTTTGCTTTATTAAATAATGACTTTTGTTAAATTGCACTGTACTTTCTTAACTATTGACGTTTTTAAAGATATAAGCTCATCCCGATGTTACACTCTTCAAGAGCTTTCATTCGAGTACCCACATGTATTTTGATATATTTTTAATATATACATATATATAAATATATAAAATATATGAAAAATTGATGTGGGTACTTTAATGAAAGATCTCGATGAGTGTAATGTCAGGGTGAGCTTATATCTCTAAAAATGTCAGTAGTTGACAAGATACATGGTCATTTCTTAATTATTGACATTTTTAAAGATATAAGCTCATTCCGATGTTACACTCATCAAGAGCTTTCATTTGAGTACCCACATGCATTTTTGATATATTTTTTATATATACATATATCTTATACATAAATATATGAAATATATGAAAAAATGATGCGGGTACTTAAATAAAAGGTCTTGATGAGTGTAACATCGGGATGAGGTTATATCTTTAAAAATGTCAATATTTCACAAGATATTTGTTAAATTGCACTGTACTTTATTAACTATTGACTTTTTTAAAGATATAAGCTCATCCTGATGTTACACTCATCAAGAGCTTTTATTTGAGTACCCACATGCATTTTGATATATTTTTCATATATACATATATATAATATATATAAATATATGAAAAAATGATGTGGGTACTCAAATGAAAGGTCTCGATGAGTGTAACATCGGGATGAGCTTTTATCTTTAAAAATATTAATAGTTCACAAGATACAAGGTCATTTCTTAATTCTTTTAATATTATAGATAATAATAATAAGAATATCAAAAATTGATTTTATTATTATTATTATTATTTTTAATATTTTTATTTTTTTCTAAAGACTGGTTTATAATATTCTTATAGATATTTTCCTGACGTAAGTCATTTCAATAGTTCACAAGATACAAGGTCATTTCCTAATTATCTATCTAGAGATAGAGTATTTTCGAATGCAGCCTAAATACTTATCATCATAAATTTATTGGTGATAATGACATGAAACCATAAAAAGGCACAACTCCAGGTCAAGACTTTTCCAACGATACCAAATTTAACCATAAAAATTCATTTTATATTATAAATACACTGGCCACAAAATTTTGCTTATTCTCTTAATAATATAGATAAGACTAATTATTTCAACGTTGACCAAATTTTACTATTATCTTAGATGATCAATACTCAAAATTTCGTATTGTAGATCATATAATTTTATTCCTTCCGTATATAATTTGGTTAATAATTAAAATTTTGAAAAATTTCTATGAAATATTTTTGAGTAAATTTTGAAAATATACAAAATATTTTTTTTTCAATTCCTAGACTAGAATCCCCTTCAATATAAAAAAAAAATAGAAATATAATATCATTTTATCAGAAATTGAAATAATATACTCACCGTATACTCCGTGTAATACTGCCAGAGTGATGTATACGAATGAACTCGTTGCTGGTGGTGGCAATGTGAAAGTACGACTGTTTTTCGTTGACAAAAAATGTATCTGGTACCCAGATATTTTTAATAAATTCCGAACCGACGCTGAGCGTTTCAACTCCAGGCCGCTTTTTAAACGCAAGCCGCGGGTCAGTCCAAAATTGCCGGAAGTAGAAATCCAACGTGAAATCCTATATTATCCCGGATGACACATAAAATATCATAAATATATATCTATATACAATATACATGTACATATGTTTTAGAGAGTTAGTTTGTGACGAGGTAATTTCATTTCTCAAGCCATAATATATGCATACATTTATATGTTTTGTATACATTAACTTGAGAGACGAAAATGAACGTTGAAGATACGGAACTAAATGAATATGTTAAAAGTATAATGATAATAATAATAACAATAATAATAATAGTAGTAGCAGCACTAAAAATAATAGTTGTTAAAGTAATATTATAATTATAGTTGTGAAAATAATGTTATTAGGATAGCAAGTAATTTATCTAAATTTATAAAAGCTCATCTAAATATGCACATACTATATGGTATAAGAGCAGAGAAGGGAAATGTTGAAACAAACTTTTGAGTAATAAATTTTTAATTTATGGATTTAAATTTATCTTCATTCGACCTCACTTCAACGTTCCTATTTAAATATTACATTGTTTGAGTGCTTGGTTTATTATGTATAATAATAAATAATTAAAATTATTATTAAACTTAAAAAATAGTCCAAGAACGAAGCCGTCGCGATCTTTAAATTCCCTATTTAATTAATTTTAATTTAATACCCTTTGTTAAATAATTAATAATAATAATATAATATTTTCTCTTAGAGCCTCAAACTAAAATAATTTTAATCGCGTAATATTTTGCAAGCAATTATCCATGCATTCTAATGGTATTTATTATTATAGCATCCATTATTTATCCTAAGGATTATTTTGTAAGAGGGTTCAGCGACCACTTCGTTTGAGGACCATAATTAATTTTACTTTGAGGATAATAATAGCGATAATAATTATAATTGTAAAAAATAAGTTGTAAAGGATTTCATTAAGATGAGTTACATTAAACAACAAGTTGGCTATCGTAATCTTTAAACTCAACCATTACACTGAAAGTCATTACAAGACTAAACTAGCGTAATAATAATAAAAAATAAAAGGATTGTTATCAAAGGATTTATGATACTGATTAGAGATAATAATGAAAAGAAAAATAAAAACAAAAGTAATAGTGTTTAAACTTTTCTAAAGCTTTAAACTCTTAACTATAGTTCGGTGTTAGTTCAGTGACGCGGTCGTTAGAGGCGCTCAGTAAGTCACGTGATCATTAGTACCGAAGTGGTTCTTCGTTTCTTTTATTTATTTTTCTTCTTCGACTTCGTACTTTTCCTCTTATTCCGTTCGTCAGGTAATGAAAAGAGTTACCGGTTCGTCTTAAATCAGTCCGATACCTTTTTGCTTTTGCTCTCAAAAAGTCTCGAGTTCGATAACCGCAAGATTGACTGCCACTGAGAGCTTAAGAGTTACGGCTAATTTTCATGATAAGATACTTTTTTTTTTTTTATTTAAATCAATACTTTAGTATCATTATTATTACTAGCAACCTTGTTACTATGTGACTTGTAAACTATAAATAAATAAAATTTTGCTTTATTAAATAATGACTTTTGTTAAATTGCACTGTACTTTCTTAAATATTGACATTTTTAAAGATATAAGCTCATTCCGATGTTACACTCATCAAAGGCTTTAATTTGAGTACCTACATGAATTTTTGATATATTTTTCATATATTCATATATATAAATATATAAAATATATGAAAAATTGATGTGGGTACTCTGAGCTTATATCTTTAAAAATGTCAGTAGATGAAAATATACAAGGTTATTTCTTAATTATTGATATTTTTAAAGATATAAACTCATCCCGAATATATTTATATATTATATGTAAAATATATGAAAAATTGATGTGGGTACTCAAATGAAAGCTCTTGATGAGTGTAACATTGGGGTGAGCTGATATCTTTAAAAATGTCAATATTTCACAAAATAAAAGGTCATTTCTTAAGTATGTATCTAAAGATAAATAATTTTCGAATGCATTCTAAATACATCATAATAAATTGACTATCGGTGAGAATGATATGAAACCTTTAAAAGGCACAAATTCAACTCAAGATCTTTGCAATGACGTTAAAGTTTTCTAAAAAAATCTTCAGAAAATAAAAACTACGATAGCCATATTGTTGGATAATTACTAAAATAATAGTTGACTCGTTTAAAGGAGTGGGTGTTTATATCAAAGGAATTAAATTAGAGACGTGATAGAACGTCACGAGGATATGTGTTAAGGTTAAGAAAATAAGTCCATACATATGTATGGATGTATGTATAAATAATGGTTATGATTTAAATATGTAATATGAAGAGAAGAGAAGAGCTGAAGAATAAAATTCGCTGTAGAGTAGTTAACAAAATATTCATGCTGCATGCTCAGTAGTTACGTGCGTGCCTTTTAGTGAATAACACAATATTAGTCTGCTTATATATATGTTAATATTAGTGTTAATGTTAATATTTTATAAAAAGATATGTATATTTAATGCACATGTATCTTAGGGCACGGAATCCTTATATGCGCTCTTGTGAATTTTCTAATGCCATCCTCTACCGCATGCCTTGCGAGTGTGAGCCGAGAGAGCTCACTGATAAATCCCAGGCTTTGCTTAAAGACCAACTGAGTCTTGTTGTATTTTAAAAAACGTCTAAGCTCTTATCTCTTTGACGTTTACTTTTTATGAAATAACATAAATAAATTTTTTAAAAATCTAAATAAAGATTTTTGGTTGCAAGAGTCCATAAAGCCATTTCTGGATGGCTCTCTTGGCAAACGGCTGTAACTTTTCTCAGCTCAGGGCAATACATTTCTTAGACTTTAAAATTTTGTCTCTATTTTCACTGCACTTTTCCTCCTCGGTATCTTTTTATTATTTTTATTTATTTTTTCTTATACCTATATACACATTTATTTTACTTTTTTTTTTTTTAAGTTTATTTCTCTGGTATCTCGACAAGTTATTTGCCTCGTAACTTTAAAGTTGTAGACCGAGAATAGCCGGTTCGATTTATCGTAAGAATTAAATAGATATTCTCAAGATAAAATCCAAAAAATAATATAAAGCATTTCCGTGAATTCTTTCAAAACTTTTTACTTAGACAACTAAAAGCAACACGAAAATCCATTACGGTATTGACGTTTATAATTGATCATTTTTTATATTTTATATTTTATCTGTTTGAGGATGAATGAATATTAATTTTAATATTAATATTAAAATATAACTTTAAGAATTCAATCTAAGTCTTAGTAAAAAAATTTATAAAATTTTTTTTTATCAAACTCTTTTACTTACTTCCAGTTCTTTTAATAGGTCACCGTAAAAGTTAACAGTCAAGTGCTTAATGGAACTTGTGCGGTATTACTTATTTTTATTCTCTGTCTCTGTACTCTCTGTACTCTAGTCATTTATATTTTTATTCGACATTACGACTTTTTCAACTTTGGATTATTGCATTAAGAATAATAAAATTTTATTAAAATTATTATAGAAAAAAAAAATGTTTTTAGATGGTCAATTTTTATATTGAGTTTTATATAGTCATATGTGAGCATAAAAAAATTATAAATTTTTATATATTTTCAATGAATAAAAATTTTTATTTTTTTGAGTAAAAAAAATTATATTATTGTGAAAAAAAATATATTTAATTGAATTTTGTAATAAAAATGTGAAGGAAAATTTTCATTTTATAATTTAGTTTCTGAAATTTAACTCTCTTGCAGTGAGATAATTTAGCTATCATGCGCCACCTACCGGAGATTTTTAAGACTATCATTAATAATTAATAAAAAAATTATATATGATCATATGAAGCTTAATATTGAGGTATCAAGTCACATAAGGACATATTAAAAATCACGGATGGATATATCAGACAATTTTTTCAAGGAATGCTACAAAACAGTACCTAGTTCATGAAACTATTTTCAGCTTTCTCCCATTGTTTCCTAATGGCGCGTGTAGATAAAAACCCAAGTCGTAGAGGTATTTTTCGTACAAAGAGAAGGAGAGTTGATATTGGTAAGAACAAAGGGATAAAGCATCATCGGCTTTGGTAGACTCTATCGCAATTCATTTCCCTTTGAGAGTCCAACTATTTGGAGCAACTATCCGCACAGTTTTCGAGGGATACTCTGCAAAGGGATAAGGGAGCTTCTGGGTTCTCTCTGGGATATTGGGAGTCTAAATACGAAAAAGAGGAAACTTTCTTTTCAATAAAACCGTGGTAGAATGCTCTATATATAATGTAATAATACAAGTATTAGAGGGAGAATGCGGTTGAGACAAGTAATCAGCTGGAAAGATAAAGAATAGGAGATATGCGAGCGGTATTATTCTTCGGGGTTGATTCATCGAGGGTAAAATAAGATGACGAGGCCGGAGGGGAGAAAGTTGAGCCAAAGGGTGAACCAAGGACGTAAAGACGACTCGGCTATTAGGAGGACATAAGGAGTTTATGGGTGTCAAGGGATCCCAGAGTAATCCAACAGTCTCCGGCGTTTCGCATTCAACTTTCAAAACTTTATTTGTTTAAATGATCCAAAATTTTATTTTATACGAAAAGTAAAACGGATTACTCGTAAAAAAATTTCTGATATGGTCATGTTCTGAATTTATCATCTACGCTACTGATAGAAGGATTTTGTTCTATTTAATAAGATTTAGTAACAGAGCTTTCATTACCAAATATTTAGTAATAGGTACTAAATTATTTATTAAAGCCCATTTAGTTCCACCAAATAAATATTTAGTAGTATTTAACAAATGATTTATTGGTACCCAATAAATGGTTCTTTGGAATCAAAGAAATTAATTTTTTAACTAATTGTAGAGTGTAACCTAACTTTTTAACTTAAAATAAATCAAAATAATTAAAATACATAATTTTAAGTAAAAATATAAGGTATTATAAAGAAAAGAATCTCATTTAATTATATTTTTTTGTTTGAGATATTTATAAAATTTAAAATTAAACAAGTTTTTAACATACCAATAATAGACAAATTGAAAATTGTAAACTAAACTCCACTGAAAAATGAAATATAAGCCATTTGGGAGTATGTGCTTTTGATAAATCTCCCAAAATCGAGCTGAATAAAATAATCTGAGTCAGTGAATAGGTTATGGTTCACAGAAACATTGGAATTAAAGCATAGTCATCTACCGACAATATTTACCGAAGAAATATTTAGTACCTGTTACTAAATATTATTTGGTGGAAATAAATATTTATTTCCATGTAACAAGGCTTTGTTCATATAAAGAAATCATTTGTTAAACTGTAACAAATAATATTGATGGGTACAAAATATTTGTTTCTCCCAAATAAATGAATAAAAATTTTGTTACTAAAATAGTTTAGTACTCCGTACTAAATCTTTTTATCAGTGTGGTTATATTAGCCTATCTATGAGGATAAGATAATTTTTGCTAGAAATATGGATCACTACAAAAAATTAGAAGTGAATTGTTACTTCTATCGTAAAAATTGGAAAAAAATATCTGCAATTTTTTTTAAGAATTAAATTTTATTTTTTTTATCAAATTAAGGAAAAAAGATTTTTTTTCATGTACGACCGTATGAGAAATTATAAAAAATGACTTAAAGACTCATCTAGCCATTTCAGGCTTAATATAGTAGGCACATTAAAAATTATAGATGGCTACATCAGAAAATATTTTTCACGGACAGATTATCTCTTTAAAAAGTAAAGAAAAAATATTTTAAAACAAAAAGTCGGGATTGTCATTTTAAAGAGGGTTTTCAAGTGGATGGACTATAAACTAGCCAAATGCACCTGCCATCCACTTGACGTAACAGTATGGCTACTTAGACCTGGCTGCAAATAATCGTCTCTTGACATTTTTTATTATTTATTTTCCTCGCTCAACATTTTCCAGCTCTTGTTGTCTCTAGTCTAGTCTGGCTCTCAGTTCCTTATCGAAAAATATTTTTAAAGAGAAAAAAATAAAAAGGACTTTTGAGATGTTTAAGATGTTTGCTCGTTCGAGTGTCTCGACTTAAATAATAATAATAATGCCAACAACAACAACAACAACAACGAAAAAAAAAATGATAATAGTTTATGTCGACTGTCGGTTGTAAAAACGAATTTAAATATTGAAGACAGGATTTTGAATTGAACGTCTCGTCTGACGGTCCACGTGACGATTTTCTCGAGTAGAAAATAAGTTCCTGTATGTACAGATATAGGGACTGAAGAAAACGGCGTTTGCTTTCTATTCGGAGCAGCGTAGTATAGTATATGATCTCGTTTAATTTCAGCGACGGCGTGTGTTGGGTACAACGCATTTGGCGACTCTCCAGGCGCACTGCGGCCCTGTTGTCGTCTCGAACAACTCGGTGGCTGGCTGGCTGGCTGGCTGGCAATCCCCGGGGATGATGGTCTCGAGGACGTCGCGGGTGGTACCGACCCACCGCGTAATATCACGACACCACTACCAAACTAAAAGGTATACTCAACTCAACTCCTCCTCGTAAACGTGAGCTCCACCAGCTGAGACACAAAATTCGTAGCTGGGGTTTATAAGTATATTATCATATTATATGCCAGCTCTGCGCTGTTAGGGGGATTTTTTGCTACCGATCGTAAGGAGCTCCACGTAAATCATCGTCTTTGCTGATTTTGTTTTTCTTTCATTATAAGTATAAATCCATACTTGATAATAACAGCTCTTATTTTCTTCAATGATGATAAGAGCAGCTTGCAAAGACTACACGGAGAAAAGAAAATTCGAAAAATTACATTATAAATAGTAATAAGTGTCCCGTCGTATTAAAAACTAGAAAAGTTACAATTCGAAATAACATTATTCTAAATTCAATAACTTTGAATGTTAATTTTCAGAGTTTTCAATGTAATATTTACATTTTACAATATAATTCTTACAAAATCTGTAATAACTACAATCTGAAACTGTAGTTTTTCCGGTTTTCATCACGGAGCGCCACGTTCCATTATATAATGTAATTTTTCTTTTTTACGTGTAGAACAATTTGGTTAAATATTGCATTTTTGGGTCAACAATACCTTTCGTCAATATTATTTTGACATTATTATGACTTAATATTTATATTTTTTATGATCAACAAGCATTATTGTGATGAATTCAAAAACGGAGGTTAGAAACTAATAATTAGTTGCCCATATTAGCACATTTTCTGCTTAATGTGACCATATATGGTCTGTTATGTCTATATATAATTTTTAATATGTCCATATTAAGCTCAATATGGTCAACTATGTCCAGATATAATTTTATCAAAGATAGTTTTAAAAATCTCCACCAGGTGGCGCATTGTTCTTAAATATTCTCCCTATTAGAGAGTTAAGTTTGAGGAGTTAAATATTACATTTTTGGGTCAATAATACTTTTCACGTTTCGTCAGGAGTATTTTGTCATTATTATGACTTAATATTTACATTTTTTACAATCAACAAGCATTATTATAATTATTCTAAAAACGCAGGTCAGAAACTAATAAATACCTGCCCATATTAGCAAATTTTCTGTTTAATATGACCATATATGGTCTGTTATATCTGTATATAATTTTTAACATGTCTATATTAACCTCAATACGGTCATATATGTCGCGATATAATTTTTCGATCAAAGATATTTCTAAAAATCTCCACCAGGTGGCGCATGGTAAAAATAATATTCTAACTCTTCTAAAGAGCTTCTTTGACAATTATTTTTAGTTTAATCAATTACTGAACTAATTTTGAATTTCCAAAACATGATAATTGACGTACATATTTTTTTTTTAAATAACAAAACACTGTAAAATTATAATAAATTAATTTTCTATTTTAATATATAGCCTAACAAGGTTATAGATATGGCTAAATATAAAAATTGATCATATTAAAAAATTTTTAGCAATAATTTATCCACTTATGCGTCTTATAAGTTATTATTTTCCACTGTAAAAAATCGGTCAATTAAATCTCTTAAAATTATAGATAAGGTTTAAATCCACTTTACTCGCGTATCAATTCTTAACTTTTTAAAGTATAGGACAGAAATCGTTATCATTATCACGATGACACGTATGAAAAACAACCGACTGGGGAAATCTTAGCCGTTGGTGTCGAGAGTAACGTCTGAAGAAACTTAACCAAAGATAATTCGATTGAATTGGGTCACGAGTTTCAGCAAAAAATAAACGCTTATCTCGTTAGCAAGAAAAAGGTATCTAGGGATCCTCTGGAGCTGTCGAGCTCGAGAGGGTTAGGGGTATAAGAGTCTAATGCAGGATCGAGAACGAGATAAAAAATCAACCGAGCTTAAGACTACAGATAATCTCTCTTGAAAAGGTACAAAATGTTTAAGGTTCGGGAGGACTAATGCCCGGTAAATATACCAAAAACCTTGACAAGGGTTCTCCAGCCCCTTTACCACAAGAGAGGATGTTACATTGAGGGTTTTGCGTTAATATATAATATGTAACATTACTTCAGGCGTGATCAAACTCTGGTGACTTGAAAAATCCATTGAAAATGCCTCCGTTTATTTAAAGTTGTTTTGATACGACAGTCCCACCCTTTTTGTGATCCTCTCAATCCCTCAAATATTTGTCATAAAAATCATTTTTCATTTCTCCCCAATTTAAATTCAAAAAAAAAAATTAATAGAATTTTTTTCTATTTTTTTTAACCCAGAAAAAAAAGTGTCGCTTTAATTTCACCTTAAGATTTAATTGACAAGGTATGCGGTAATGGTCAAAAGCAAATACAAGTTGCAAAAGCTTACCAAGCAATTTATTTTTGGTTTATCTGGACAAACAAACCCCAATCCCTTGACTAGCGAGCAGAAAAACATTCGGAATTATTTTTACAGCTTCAAAATACATTAATTAGATTTAAAAAAGAAAAAAAAATAAATAAATAATTTAATAAAACTCGAGTAAATATTTAATCCACTGATGAATAAATGTCTTTGAGCTTTAGGTATATTAATTTACAACATAAATATAATAAAACGTGTATGTATAAATTATGTCCCTCGAATAAAATATTAACCTAGCTAGGCATACTATAAAATTAAAACTGTAAATTTATTTAAAATACATATCATGTATAATTTAAAAGCAAACTTCACAAACAATTTTTATCAATTATCTTTTTGACTATTTAATATTTTTTTTTTTTAAATTAATCGAATTTTTGAAGCGTAAAAAAAAAGACCAAACGTTTTTCCATTTATTTCAATTTAAATATTTTCTACAGTTGCTAAATGGATGCACAGTATAATAAATAACAATTATAAGATTAATAATAATCATAGTAAATTGCAATATGCAGTATTAAAGCATACACATGACGCGGCGGCGGCCAGAAGCGCACTGCACACACTGACAATATGATTTCGTAGCATCTCGACTTTTGTATCATGTCGATTATAATTTATTTTTTTAAAATATCTTTTAACCACTCGTTTATTTATTTATTTATTATTGTTTTAAATCGCAACCCGAGTCATTTTCGAGGTTTATTTGCAATCCACGGGGTCCTTCGTAGGATGCAATTCCGACACACATTGATAACCAACAGCCAGCGTAATTAATTAATCCCTCGAAAAATTAATTAGCTCGCTATTGTTGGTCTAAATTGTGTGCAAAGATTTAATTAGATTTTATTTAGTTTAATTTTTAGTAAATTTTGAGTTTATTTTTTTATTAATTTAGTAGGAGTTGTCGGGATAGGATCGATTAATTTGGAGAACAAGAGAAATCGCGAGTCACGTTCCAGGTGACAGTGTCGATTACTTGATTTGGTTTCCGCACAGGGCTCAACACCTGGGGTCCAGTCTCGTACATTCAGTTTCAGTATTTTTAATTGGAAAAATTAGAAATTATTTCCATGAGGGTAAAGCCCTCGAAACACCTCTCGGGGTTTCTCTCTTTCTCCCTTTAATTTTAGCCAGATTATCCTCACCTCCAAATTTGTTATTTTAGATCGAGAATTTTGTATCTTTTTTTTTGGAATTATAATTTAGATATAATTGTAATTTATAAATTTTAACCAATAGTGCGTTAGCGGTGGATTTAAATTTTGATTTTTAATTTTATTGTTTTAGCGGTTAATTTGAATCTGAATGTACAAACCGGAACTTCAGTCGATTGCTACTGGAATATATCATAATAAATACAGAATATTATGCTAAACCTAAAAGTACGAAAAAAATTTTAAATAATAGTAGTAATAATAATAACAATAATAAATGTCCATATATTGTTTACATAAATACGACTGAACATTTACGATTTATAATCAGTAGTGGCCTACGGAGCTCCAGTTTCAAGTGTCCAAACAATACCCCCATGAAATTTATTTATATAAGAAATATATATGCTGAAATATAAAAAATATTTATTAAAAATAAATCAAAAATATATTTTAAATAGACAATTCTTTATATTTTTACTATAATTAAAACATTTTTACAATATATAAAAAATTTATTTTTAATTATATATTTTTTATATAATTTAAGGAGATCCACGCGAATTAGTAAAATTTTTAAAACTTTCTGAAATGTAAATTTAATCTACGTAGCCTAATAATTAATAAAAAAATTATAACAGTAGGTTTTCGGGGCTTGATCAAATAATTAGGTTTGAAAATTGTAATTTTTACATGTAAAATGGAAATTCCACCAGCCGTGTATTTGGTTAAGAATTTAATGCAATTAACAATTTAAAAAAATTCTATTTTTATTGAATTTGATTGTAAAAATAATAAGCTTCCGATTAAAACAATAAAAAAGTAGCTTTCCGAACGTATTACGGAGATATTTTATATTTTTTATGAAAAATCACTTGGAACTCGCGTTCTTTAAAGTCTTGTATTTGACTTGGCAACACCGCTTGCGCACTTACTCGGCACATATGTA
The DNA here is from genome assembly GCA_905319865.3 of Cotesia congregata. Taxonomy (NCBI): domain Eukaryota; kingdom Metazoa; phylum Arthropoda; class Insecta; order Hymenoptera; family Braconidae; genus Cotesia; species Cotesia congregata. Next base: position 3,552,523 of record CAJNRD030001118.1, on the reverse strand, counting down.
ACCGCGGTTTTTTAAATGCTAGAAGATCTTAGTCATTTTAGTTAGACAGTAAACATAAATTAAATTTAATCAAATGTTAATAATTATTTAATGAGTAAATTTTTCGGAAATTTCCTCAAAAATGTTATTAATTAATTTAAAAATTAATTTTAATATGCATAACAAAAGTATTCCTACATATTATTTTTTTATAGACATTCTCTACACTAGGAGGGTACTTGGATCTCCTTAAAATATTTTGAAAAAATTAAAAGAGACCTAGTTGTATAAAAAAAAACTTCTTTGAGAAATATTGTGTACAATGATTATATTTCAATTTATTTTAAGCAAAATTAAAATCTAAAAAAAATGTCTATTTAAAATATATTTTAAATTTTTTTCACGGGGATAAAAAAGTCCTCTGAGTTTTTCCTCAAAACTTAAAAATTCACTTAAGTTCGAACAAATGCAAAGAAACTTTCAATAGATCGGTGTAAAAGCCTTTGCTCGTTAAATAGATAAAAGTAAACAAAATACCAACCAGAGCGGAGCTTTACATACAAAGCGATAAGATTTTAGACAGTGATAGTGACAGAGATGTAACAAAACGTATATATGTATGTATTTAATAGATGAAGATAGAGACAAAGACAGAGATAGAAACAGAGATAGAGAGGAAAGATCTAATGAAATTCGTAGCGAGTGCCAAGCCCGAGAAATTATCTTCGACTTCCGGTCCAAGCCAGAGCGTAACGTAACGGTTTTCCATTAGAGGTTTGGCTCGTTAGACGCCCCAGACCCAAACCCAGACGTACATTCAAGACGCCTTTGTACTCTACTATATTTGAGTTCCTTCGACTTTAGCGCCAGCTATAGCTTAAAGACTCAACGATTTGCTTCTATTCGAGCTTTCGTTCAATTAAAATAATATATGTTCGTCTTCATTTCGTACTATATATAAATATATGCACCTATTTAATTAAAATCATAATAATTTATTAAATAAAAAAATTAATCTTTAAACTATAACTTCACTTTTTATTTAAAAAAAACTCAGAGGATTTTTATATTTAAATATTAAATTATTAAATAATAATTATTTTGTTTTGGTTGAACTTGAGCTCCGCGGGTTTGGCCATGCATTGTAACACACATTGTTTATACACAAATTAATAATTAAAAATTAATTGTGTATATAAACGCAATCAATCACAATAGATATGATAAACGAGATTGTCAAATATAATAATCATAATAATTAATAAAATGTGAATCTTGCGAAGACTGTGGAACGTAGCAAGGTTCCCTTGTAACAGTACAGCCAACCAAACAGCCGTGACGAGCTAAAAATATTGTTAGTTAAATCTATAAGTTTTTTTTTTTTTTTTTTTTTTTCAGCGTCTTCTGTGTTTTTGTATCTCAAATGACAAGCTCTTTAGTGGAAAAATGTTGATCCGTGGATTAAAATTGTTGTTGAATAAGTTGAGTGGAACGCGAGCGAGCATCAATAACAATAAAATGCAAAACAAACTCCCGATTAATACAATCCAAAATCAAAACGAACAGTAACAAAACACAGGCAACAGTTAGTTAAATACTTTTTTATTTATTTCTACTGCCGTAAAAAACAATAAACACTAAATTGACGCTTGCTCGCTGGCTTACTTTGGAAGGAAATTTTTAGTGTGTTTACTCGTGGAAAAAATTTTTTGATATGGCTTAATATGTTCACATATAATTTTTTGGTAAATCCAAATTATGGCATATATGGCCATATTATGACATATATGGCAATATTATTACATATATAGCCAGATATATCATCATATGACCATAATATGTACAATCATAATTTTTTATATGGCTTAATATGGCCATATATGTCATAAAATAGCCATATATGTTATAATACGGTCATATATGTCGAAATTTGGCCATATATCGCCAGATAAATCATTATACGGAAATATATAGGCAGATTATGGCATATATGCTCAGATTATGGCATGCATGGCAATATATGGCCAGATTATGGTATATATGGCAATATTATTACATATATGGCCAGATTAATCATTATATGACCATAATATGTACAAACATAATTTTTTATATGGCTTAATATGGCCATGTATGATATATTTTGTCTTTATCATGACATATAAAGAAATATAACGCCACATATCAGGTGATATATGGCCATATTAAAAGATTTGATCTGGCATATATGGCCATATCAGAAAATTTTTCCCGAATAATTTTTTAACAGTTAAAGAAGGTACGATTTTATCGAAAAAATTAAACTAATATTTAATGTTATTTTGTAACTGTTATTTTGATAAAAATTAAGTTCTGGAGTTTATATCTAATCATTTGAGAAAAAATGGTGACGGTAAAGCTTGTAGAATGTGATTATGGCGGTAAAATGGGTTCTTTTGATCTGAAGAGATTTCAAGAAGAGGTATCACTGTCAGTTACGATCGTACCTTCTTTTAAAAATAAAAAAAAAAACGTAATAGAAATTGTGAGGAGTAAAAAGGTAAAGAACGACTAGATGGGTGATACGTACAGGAGATGAAGAGATGTCAGTGGTTGTCAGTGAAAAAAGATAAAAAAAAAATAGATAGAAGATGAATGTGTTGGGAGCAACTACAAACGACCTAGAACGGGATTTTAGTCAGGAAAAGGGTTTATTATATATAATAGTTTGTTCGGGGAAAATCCGAAATAGGAAGGATCATAAAGGAGGATTGACTCTATATTGACGTTAGTTGTACGATTAAGAGGCACCGTACCATCAACACCTCCGACACAGAACTGATGCTGAGGACATACATCGTGACGCCAACTTCCACGGGCGGACCTGGAATCATCAAAAATACCACCGGCTTGCTCCACGATCATATCTCCAACAAACTCTTTTATCATCAAATTATCCACTTATCCCTTTAATTATGTAATTAGAATTATAAATAAAGTCAAAAATTATTTTTTCATGTCCTCACTGTTTACTGCCAATTTTTTACCTTCAATTTTTTTGTAAAATATTTAATTTTGAAAAGAAAAAACTCGTATGAGAACTTGAAAAAATTGTTGTACTGAAAAATAGTGCCCTGAAAAAAAATTCGCTGTATGAAGAAGCTCCCACCCTGCACGGAACCAAATCAACTGATGTTCCAGGCTAGAATAAAATAATGTTAACCTTAATTAATTTATTAATTAAATAATAAATAAAATAAAAATTAATTAATTTTAATTCTTATAAAAATGTTTATTTTATAAAAAATGTTCCAGATTGTTGGATCAGTTGCGTTTAGAGTGGGTTTGTCAAGTACCAATTAATTATACGAGGTGTTTTCGCGGAAGGGATATGGAAGAAGACATCATGGTTACTTAGCGGCGCATCTTCGGAGCTCAGGTATTTACTCTCATTTATTTTATTATTTATTGCCCTGAATATTTTGTTTTTTATTTTGTTTGTAACCGCGTTTTGTTGCGATGGGGAGGAATTATCAGTGCTGGCAGCGGGCAGCCCATCTCAGCAGCCGCGGCATAGCAGCTAGCGTCTAATGGGATGGCATATTTACTTAAATTAATGTTTTATACAAATATATGCCTCTAGGTTTGCCATATATTTGTATTTATTTTATTTATTAAAAAAAGATAATTAATTGATAATTTTTTCGTTGATTTCTAGACCGAATTTTTGAATTATTTTATTTATTTACAGTAAAAAAAAGGGAAATAATATTTAATAAATTTAAATTTATAAATTGAAATTGAAATTATTTAAAAATAGGGTGTGGATGCCTTACAGATAACTGTGATAAACTTGTTGATAATTAAAAATTCAAAAATTGAAAATAATTAATCAATAAATTGAAATAGTTGCATGCCGGTGTCTATAAACGACATACACTTTTCTAAGGCACTAATTATGAAGGAGAACATCACATATTTAAATGTGAATAATAATAGTAATAATTAAATAAAATATATTTTTAAAATTGAAATTGACTAGTGAAAACAGGGGAGTGCCATTTTAAATAAAATAATTGCACTAACATATAAATATAACCATCAAGTATTTATCTATAATTATTTGATCACAGTGCAAGTGTAAGTGTGTCTAACGATAACGAATAAAACCAACAGTTTAATGTTCGTTTGATTTAACAAAAATAAAATTATAATGAGTGAACTGAGAAAAGAAATTTTTGTTAAAAAAGATTTTCAGGCTTAAGAATTCATTTTAATTATTTTAATTTGTTTTCTTGGCAAAAGAATTGTTTTGAAACAAGAAAAAAACATTTTTTTAGACAGGAAAATTTTAAAAAATTCATTTTTTTTTATAAGCTTGTTAGATTAGTAAAATTAATTAAAAGTAAAAAATTATTTTGAAAAAATATTGAGACTATACCAAGTCAGGACTCGAACCTGGATCTTCTATTTAGTAAAAAATAGGCTCTCATATAGTCTAAATAATTTAATAACCTTATTAAAAAAATGTGACGATCCCAATAGAAGCCAAAAAAAATTTATAAATATTTCTAAATGGTTTGAAAGTCTATAAAATTATATATAAATAGCATTAACAATTAAAAAATATGTACCTTAACCATATTTATCAATTACATCTAAAGAAAAAATTTTAGGGCTTAATAAAACTTTTTTTTTGCTATCCTTAACATTTTTTTAAGTCAAGAATTTTTTTCAGCTTCAAAAAAATTCAATAATTATTTATTAATAAATAATTCTATAAATTTATTATAATTATTTATTAATAAATTCGAACAGTTCTTAAATTAAGACAAAAAAAAAATAAATTTTTTAAAATATTTTTCTTGCGCCAAAAAAATTTTATTAGATTAATTTTCTTTTCTCAGTAGATAAAAAATGTTAAACAAGTGGTTCTAATGGTTGTTGTATTAATTCTTCGGAAGAGTAAAGCAAAAGTAAAAGGAGGTTAAGAGTCAATAAACAGGAGGACTAATCGAATGGCTAATTAAGATGGTCAATAAAACGAGGAAGCTCGTAGCAGGTAGTTGGTAGTAAACTAATTTAATGAAACGGACACTTGGTTCTTCTTGATTCTTAAAGCTCAGCTCTCTTCTCCTGGTGTCTGGTCTTGTTGTCTCGTCTTTGTTCGGTACAACTTGAGATCCCCCTTTTATACTCGTTCACCTCTCGAGCCCTCTCGATTAAACTGTTTCATCCACTCTTGATTTTCCGACCCACCCCATCCGTTCTAACCCACCATTCGATCTCATCTCACCCCAGGCTCTCAAACCGCCGGGCTTTTATCAGTTGAGAGCACAACCGACGTAGCAACTACGTGTCCACATCCGTTCGCCGTTCCCGTGTCCTGTTCTCTAACAGTGACGAATGTCCTTGTGTCCACCACACTGTCCCCGTGTCGTCGTATCCCAGTGTAATTAACTCCCTGCTGCGCTTCAAATCGGTCATGTTACTCTACGGTAGGCTTCCTCTAGATGAATTGTATCTGTAACTGGTACACCTCTCGAAACTCTATTCCACTAGATACCCGTCAATACCCGACACTGACACTTGCTATTACCGAAAAAATAAAAGTATTCTCCGAAAAAATTTATATCGAAGGTAGAAAAAAAAATTTATAGCTTAATTTTCGAAAAAAATTCTTAAATGTATAATTACACGCAGAAAAAAATTTTGTTAAAATAACCTAAGATATGTTGTGATAAAAAATGAATTTGTTAACATAGTGATAACAAATTATATGTTGAAATAACAATATTTAGGTTATAATAAGTTATTACAATAAAATAGTTTTGATAATGTAGCAAAATCTTTAAGTTGATTCGACAAATTACTTTAGTTGGTATAACAAATTTTTTTGTTTAAACAGCAAAATTATTCTATTAAATTTACAAAGAGAATTTTGAGTGCCCAATTTCAAAATACAATAACTGATAATTTTAAGATTTTTAAAAATTTTTCTTGTTAAAAAAAAATTTGCGCGCCTAATTGATAAATAATTTGATTTATGAATAGAAAATACTTGAATATAAATATTTTTACGAAAAAATACGTGAAATTAAAGTCTAAAAGTAATAAAAAAATTCAGCAATATTAAAAAAAATCAGGTATAAAAATTTTGCAGTTACTGTAAAAAGAGAATTTGTTGGAATAACAAATCAATTTGTTACAGTAAATTTTAGAAGAATACATTTAAAAATATCGACGGTCTAACTCTTTATCTTTTAAAGGGTGATTTTTAACATTTTGATGTAACAATAGTCCGGTTATAAATTATTTGAATAATCCAAACCAAAATATTATACCTTTATTAGATATTAAATTGTTTTTTAAAGTTATAATAAATTTTGAACTAATTGTTTTTTCGTACAAATGGAAGATTCTCTAAAATAGAGTTAGACAATTTGCTAATTAGAACGTCGGTATGCTATAATAGCTGATTGAGAAAATATTTTGGCAACAAATTAGTTTTGTTATTGCAACAAAATGATTTTTTTTTTTAGAGAAATAAATTGATTTTGTGATTTAACAAACTGGTTTGTTAGTACAACTTTAACCATTTTGTTAATACAACTAATGGATTTGTTCCTACAACTAATGGATTTGTTCCTATAACTACACTTATCAACAAAATCGTTTTTATGCGTGATATGTTACAAAAATTTTTTTATTATGAAATATTTCAAAAATCCAACAAACAGTACCGAATTTTTTTTTCATTTTTACTATCAAAAATTTTTATTTATTAAGCTATATATTTTTATACCTTTAACATAAATTTTTTTCCTGGATTAGTCCAAATAAATACTAATTTTATTCAACAAAACTCTACTTTCTTCATTAATATCAATTTTTCCTCCATTAGAACCACGTGATTTGGGAATGTATGTCAATAATAATAATTAATAACAAAGTATCAAAATAAATTCAATAGTATGTTAGGGAGTTATGATAATAAATAGCTTTTCATTAAATTTACCCAGCGAATGATTCAGGAGGTGGAATTCAAACGAGACAATATTAGGTTTAGGTATTTTTGAAACGGGTTTTTTTTTAATTTCTCAATTCGATATGTAAAAAAATAACATTTTTTGGGGTTTGTGGGATGTGAAAACTAAAAATTGGAGCTTTATTACTTTTTTTCCTTCAAAATTCCCATTATTTCATCCTAAAAATCTCTTGTCCAAATTTTGACCATTAGGACGATTAAAACTGTTGTAACTTTTGAACCAATGAATTTTTTAGCTCGAAAATTTTATACTACCCTCTTCTAACCTTATTTCAAAGATTAGTATAAGAAATTATCCAATCGGTGGATTAATAACGCGCGAAATAAATATTAAAAAATTTTTGAGTGTTGAAAAAAATAACAAAACTCCAATAAAAAATAGTGAAAACTAATTCGGCGATTGTATAAATGTTTTTTGTATAAGAAGACCTAAGGTAGTACCATTTTGACTTCTGATAGCGAGCTGATACTCAAGACGTACATGGTGACGCCAACCTCGACAGGCGGACCTGAAATTAAGGTTATTAAAACTGAGTCGGCCTAGCTGGCCGAGATACCAATCAACGGTCTAACATCATTCATTAACTCTCTAAATTTTTCAATTTATAAAAAAAAATAAAAAAAAAAAACAATTTGATTTTTAATTTTTATTTATTGATATTAGATTTGAATTTATTAATGACAGTAGTATGCTAATTAAAAATGATTAGTCAACCTAGTTAGCATTAAATATTGGATATGAGATATTAGATTTTAATATAATTTTATGATAATTTATTGGCTCGATAAATCCGTCAGATGATAATTACTTTTCAATATTATACAATCACAGTGGCGTAGTCTGTCATCTGGCGTTTGTACGGCAACAACCAACCGGTTAGCGTATCTATACATCGATAAACCAGAAATATGTGACAGCACACCAAAATGGCCGGCGAATTAAATTTATATTAAACACTTTCGCATGATAACCAGATGCCATAACGTTCATCGGATTATCATCCAAACCACATCAAACCCCACCGAGATACTTCTGAGCCATGTTTACCTCTTCAAATTTCGCATATTCTATACGCTTTTTTTTAAAACTATTTTATTTGGTTCGTTTGATCGCTTATCGATTTAATTGTCTACACTCGCGCAAATAAAATATTTGATTAGAAATTTATTTATGTGCGGAGGAATATTACCAATAAATAACTCGCAGAGGAATGTCAAAAATTTTCATATAAAAGTTTTTATGTACATTGGTATTTTTAAGGGTTTAAAAATTGCTTTGTAAAATTTTTTAAATACTTAAAAATTTATAAAAGTGTAAAAAATTGAATTTTTCTTGTTTTTAATTTTTTCTCGTCATTGTATTATTTTTTATGTTAAAATTATGTAAATTCTGAAAATTTTTATTCTTGGTCAGTCAAGAATTTTTTTTTTTAATTACAATCCTAAAAAAAATTAAAACATACATATGTACATGTTCTATGCAAAAATGCTATACGCGTCTCTATAGAATTTTTTTTGTAACTAGAGAATGAAATAAATAAATATTTAACTAAATTCAATAATTTTTTTAATGAGGCGTGCAATAATTTAATTATTCTTTAATTCAAAAAAATTGAAAAATTTTTTAAATCTTGATTTTTAAGAATAAAACCGTCGAGTAAATCTTCAGAATTTTAATAATTCTCTTTAAAAAATAACATAAAAATTAAAAAAATTCAATTTTTAAAAATCTCAAATAGCCCCTAAAAATTTTTTTAAACTAACTTTGAAAGGTCATCTACAACGAAACTTTGTAGCATGTAAACAAGCATAACAAGAGGAACAATATTATCAACTAAATCGAATAACTCCCTCAACATCTTTGTGTCACCCAGCGAGTGTATATTGAAGCGATACATTACACCCCCCTGGTCCCTGTAACATTGTTGTACATTTCGGCCATACATCGGTGGGATACCTGTGACCCTTGAACCTATACGTGACGTATGTTACTCAGGGGGCTCGTATTTCATGATATTGCGAGCAGTCCCCCAAGTCCGGTCCTCTGCCCGGATTCAACGGGTGACTGGTTGGCTCGCTGGCACTGTTATATATAACGGATGAGTGGTGATATGTTTCCGCACATATACATGCATCAACACACTCTACCCGACCTCCGTGTTTCGTGTATGGTCATTTTGTTGATTGATATTTGTCGCAACTCTAATGGTGTGCAATCCTGACGATTAATTTTTATCCACTTTAAACTTTCCGATGGACAACATATCAACATTACAGTAGTTTGTTTGGGTACACGTCCCATTCGGGTTCATCATATCGGTTATTTTAGCAAAAATAACCTACAATATTTTCCTCGATGATATTTATCAGTTATATTTTTTTTATCGGGTCAATTTATTTACATAAATTTGAATTTATCTACAAGAGTGTATGTATAAAAACGGCAATGTTTAAATTAGCAGGATGTATGTTGTGTATTGTAGGTGCAGTTCGACCCTTTTAATTAAATTATTCCAACGTTGCGGAAAATTAATACTTTTATTATTGAATTTAATTCGAGTTGATAATGGCATTGATGGTTGATCTGATCACTCGTTTTTTATTTTTATTTTTAATTTACGTACAAAATTTTTCACTCTAGTAAAACTACTACAGCACTTTACCAAATTTAACGTGCAATTATTTATTTTTCATCGATATTACCTAACTCGGTGTTTGTTCAGCTGAGCAAATTTTATAAATATATACCGAGGGATTACTTTACCGTAGATACTTTTTAAAGGTTATTTATCAAATTATCGGTTGTTTAAATTTAAAAAATAAATATTGTCCTCCGAGAGAGAATGTTTAATGTATATTTATTTGTATTGAAATGTATCAATTGAATTTATTCGTTATTCAATAAACCCTTTATCGAAGAATTCAAAGACCCGTGGATTAAATATTGCGAGGAAATAAGATTGAGGATATTGCATTATTTTTTGGACTTTTTATTAACCGAGTGAAAATTGAATGCTCGTCTATCTTCGCGAGCATTTGTTTAGTTTATTTTATTTTTTTTTTTTTCAGTGCTGTCTGACCACATTCAACCCGGTGCTTTATCAAATCCTCCCGGCTTTTATGTACATACATTAGATACCAATCTCTATCGATACACGTCTCTCTTAATGTTTTAACGTTCTCATAAAAATTTATGATCTTCCTTCTGCAAGTCATCTTATTCGGTACTTTACAACGTGTTTTTCCGCTTACACAACTTTATTTAAAGTGAAATATTGATTATCGCAACGGGAATTTATAAATGTTCATTTTTTATATACTGAATTGAAAATAATAATGTTTGATACACTGAAAAAAATTTTTTTAAAGAAATCCATGCGAAGTATTCAAATTTTTAAAACTTCCTGAAATGTAAATTTAATCTACGTAGCCTAATAATTAATAAACAGTAGGTTTCCGAGATATTTAATGAAATAATTAGGTTTGAAATTACAAAAAAAATATTATTTTAAAAATTTTTCATTTTTTTTAGATGTTCAGTTTGAATTAATTCAAAAAATTAAAAAGAATTTCTTTTTAAAATAATTTTGTTCTTAAATTGAGAAAATTTTTTTTCAGTGTAAAAATAAATAATAATTTATTAGCAAGCAATAGAGTTTTATCAGAATTAATTCGTCTATTTGTTGGGAATAGTACTTGTGACCTCATCCCGTTACACAAAGTAAATCCTTTTAAGGACACGATACGTTGCCATAGTAATATCTCTTGTCCGGGCTCTGGATTGGCTTGTGAAAACCCATCGTCGGGAATCACGTCCCGTAGGGCGACATTTCAAAGAGCAACTGATACAACTGAGACTCACACATGTCCACACACGTATCCTTAAAGTCGACAAAAAATCCATAAAAAGGCTCAGGGAATAGAAATCAGGGTAAAAAAATCTTTAGCCTCTATATATGGTTTGTTACATTGAATACGTTGCGAAAAAGCAAGACCAGTCATCGTTCTTTGGCGATCGTGACCGGAAAGTTAATAGTTACCGATTGAATCCAGTCTGAGTAGTATAGTAGCCGCTATAGATCTTCTTGTATTGTGTAAACCCTGATGATCTTCAATTCCGCGATTTTTCATGCGTGCGACTTCAAATTTTCCTCTGATTACACTTTAAAAAATTACTTGATTGAAGAAAAAATTTTTTTTTGATCCAAGAACAAAATTGTTAGAAAAAAAAATTTTTTTTATTCATGTGAATTAATTTTACTTGTATAAAAATTGAGACTAAAATTAAATAAAAAAAAAAAATTATTTATTAAAAAAAAAAAATAAAATTTTGCAGATAATATTTTTCTTGAATCAAGAAGTTTTTATTCTCATAATTGTAATTGACACAATAATGTTCTGAGTTTTTGTTGATTTATCACCTTGAAATTCAGAGATAAATTCGGTGTCGGAAAAAATGAGCCGGTCGAGACGGGAATAAATGAGGTGGATGTCTGTAATTATGCTGGGGAAATAAAAATAAAATAAAATAACAAGAAAAAAAGAAAGAAAAAGGGATAAAAGATGGGATAAGAGTGTGTATACTTTTATTTGGATGGATGTAAGAGGGGGAGTATGTTTGTGTTGAGTTTGGACCAGGACCAGAAGATACTATTAACGGTAACCCGTGGCAACTCTCGACGTCCCAACATCCAACATCCAACAGCCAACATCGATCGGTGTTTTACCGAAAGCCAAAGCCCCGCCCTAACGCCGGCGAGGTGTCCCGAAAATTTGACTTGTCTGCGACCGCTGTCGCCACAGCTGAATGATTCTGTTTGCAAAGGTGACAATGCCTCGGTTTTAAGCGAGAAAGACGGCCCACGATAGTATTGAGCTTCGTTGATCGAGAATATACTACAGTGAATAGAGAGAATATAGGCATAGATAGATCTATTTAAAGTGGATCAGCCAAGGGGTCACAGATGCCAGATGCCATTAACCCAAGCTATGGCTATTCCTGGAATCATTTTGACCAGTCTGATCAGTTATTGATACATTCCCCTCAGCGCCTTATTAATACAACCTTTATTTTCTACTGTCTTGGTAATATTTCCTCCGTTTTTTCAGGAGTTATACGCACTTGGAATTTATTAGCAACTTTGCAGTCACTATGTGACTGCCGTGATTTGTAAACTGTAAAAAATTAAAATTTTGCTTTATTGAATAATGAATTTTGTTAAATTGCACTGTACTTTCTTAAATATTAATGTTTTTAAAGATATAAGCTCATCCCGATGTTACACTCATCAAGAGCTTTCATTTGAGTACCCACATGCATTTTTGATATATTTTTCATATATACATATATATAAATATATGAAAAATTGATGTAGGTACTCAAATGAAAGGTCTCGATGAATTTAACATCGGGATGAGCTTATATCTTTAAAAACAT
>CAJNRD030001118.1:3520650-3540016 GCA_905319865.3 Cotesia congregata | reverse complement strand
TATATATGAATATATAAAAAATATATCAAAATGCGTGTGGGTACTCAAATGAAAGCTCTTGATGAGTGTAACATCGGGATGAGCTTAGATCTTTAAAAATGTCAGTAGTTGACAAGATACAAGGTTATTTCTTAATTATTGATATTTTTGAAGATATAAGCTTATCCCGATGTTACACTCATCAAGAGCTTTCATTTGAGTACCCACATGCATTTTCATATATATTTCATATATACATATATATAATATATATATAAATATATGAAAAATTGATGTGAGTACTCAAATGAAAGCTCTCGATAAATGTAACATCGGGATGAGCTTATATCTTTAAAAATGTCAATATTTTACAAGATAAAAGGTCATTTTAAATGAAAAAAAAATTCAGTTTAATTTTTACGTAAATTCCTTATCTATATTTACCAATAATTGAACCAAAGATTAATTATTTTAAACATATGATATTTTTATAAACTAAAATTTTTATCAAAAATTGAAAACTTTTTTTATTAATCTACTATTTCGTTAAAAATTAATATTTTCATAATTCTTTCGATTAATCTCTAGATAATAATACTTAAAAATTAAAATATTTAATGATTCGAATTGAATCCCTTTTTTAAAGGACATTTTAGAGATTTATCTCTAAAAAAAAAAATGATTATTTTTAAACAAAAATTACTTGTCAATAAAATATGCTTTTTTCAGTCTTCCAAGTGCGTATAACCCCTAAATAATTTTTCCAATAAATTTGATTGAAGATCACAATACTTAGCGGTTGTTAACTAGTCGAGTGTTGGTGAAAACCGAAAACATTTAATTCGTAAGCACCGGCTATCAATATAAAGCTGAAGAATGAAAATAAATAATAGTAATAATAAAAAAAAAAAAAAAACAAAAGAAAGAAAAGAAAAACATCAAAGGCATCAATCGATGAACACTCAACACCAGCAATTGCAAGTCTGCCGTTTATTGCTGGCCCTTGTCATTCTTTATTTTTCTATCTCTTTCACTTGTTCGAACTCTCAATGGCGAAAAAAAAAAAAACAATAAAAATAAAAAGTTAAAATGAAAATAAAAAAGAAGTTTACCGATGGGAGTAGAGGAGAGAAAAATTTTTGACAATCACACGTACAATTGGAGTATTGCTCTGGTCTCCAACTCGACCTTATACTTCGAGACGGTCTTTACTTATTTCGATACGATTATTGTACTATCGACCTCGCCTTTCCGTTCTATACTTCGGACAATAGGAGCCAACAGGAAGACGTCTTCTCTGTTCGTCCACAGGAAGACAAAATAACAATAACAATAATAAATAAAAAAAAAAATTATAAAAGCTAACGATAAAAATAATAGTTTTAAAAGTTGGGACAAAATACTTTTATATTTTGATGAATTTATCTTGTTTTAAAGTACGGTATAGCTTATGAGTACCAGCCGAGGATTATTCCGTATTTATACGTCATAAACTTTTTAAAGAAGATTGCCCCGAATCCTCATCGTCCGTTTAAGGATACGCTGATGTTGATGGAGGATATATATTTACAGTCGTGGATAAACGGAATAGAAATAAAACGCTGGATAAAAAATAAAACAAAAAATATCATGTTGAGAGTTTGATATTATGAGAAGAAGAAAGAGGAAGGGGAGGGGGAGGGGAATCAATAAATAATGTGCCGTGGAACGATTCAAAACTCGGTGAGTAGGGCACTGTGGAGACAGTCTTTATGCCGGGATGGCGACGGAACAAATTGCCATCATTTATTTATTCTCGACATGCCATCATGACTTGAAGTATCTCGGTTACTCACTACACTTATACTTTCTTCTTTCTTTCATCTACACTCTACTCATTTGCTCCTGTCCCACTACATACGGCTCTCTTTACTTTTTATTTATCCGAGTAATCAACCTTAGGATTTTATTTTTACACTGATAGAAGGATTTCTTCATATTTTTTATTAACTGTTTATTAATTATTTTTTAACAGAAGATTTATTAAATATTTATTAATAGTTAATATTGTTGTGTAAAAAAGTAAAAATTACCTGAAAAATCTATTTAATTTAAAGTTTTAATTATGATTTAAATTTTTAAACATTTAAGGGGGAAAACTACTGTGACGGTCGAAAAAAAAAGTGATTTTCGGGAATTTTTTTGACAGGGAAAATAAAGAAATTTGGAGATTGATTTTTTTTTATTTTATCAAAGGTACATTATAGATTATTAACCTAAATTTTTATTAAAAATTATTTAATTATTACAAAGTTATTAACAATCTCGTACGCTGATAGAAGGATTTTTTAGTATTTAAAAAGATTTCTTTGTATTTAAGAAATCATTTTTTAAACATCATTTCTTAGTATTTAAAAAATATTTCTTATTATTTAAATTTTTTAAATGATTCAAGAGAAAAATTCTTGAACCAATAATATAATTTTGAAGAGGGTAATTGTCTTGAATCAAGACAACAAATTTTTGAATCAAGTAAAATTTCCTAAAATCAAGAATTTTTCTACTCAAATTAAGAATATTAAGTTTTTCAAAATTATATACTTGATTCTAGAACATTTTTTGTTGTGCATAGTCGCATCGATAACTCAAAAACGAATTGTCTGAAAATAAAAATCCAAATTGCTTTTTTATTAATAAGGATGGAGTTATCGTTGCATGCATGGAATTTTAAAAATTTTGATATTAAAGATTTTTTTAGCTGGGTTAAAACAAAAAAAAAAATAAAAATAAGGAGAAAATCTTCAATTAGTCGTCATTTTTTTGAAAATAAAAATTTTTTAAATTCCGTACGTGCAACGATAACTACATCCTTACTGATTAAAAAGCAATTTGGGTTTTTATTTTCAAATGATTCGTTTTTGAGTTATCGATGCGACCATGGAGAAAATTTTTTCTAGATTTTTAATAACTTCGTAATAATTTAAAATTTCTTAATAATAATTTAGGGTAATAATTTTTAATGTATTCTTCATAAAATAAAAAAAATCTGATCCCCAAATTCTTTTATTTTTCCTGTCAAAAAAATTCCCAAAAATCACCTTTTTTTCGACCGTCACAGTGGTGTTCTCCCTTAATTTTTACATTGGAAAATTTAATTTAAAATTTGAAATTTTAACGTAATTACTTCTGTAATTTTCACAAATAATTTTTTTTCGTCTAGTCAAAAAATTGTTTATTAAACACAATTTATTAATTGTTGATAAATATTCATTTACAGTTAAAATATTTTTTAACTGTTAATAAACATTTATTTAAAAGCTTAAATAAAAGGAATTATAAATTCTGTATTAATAATTTCCATAATTTTAAACAAAATTTTCTTCCAAAAAATTTTTTAATTGTTTAAAAAATATGCATTTAATAAATCAAAAAATTATTTCCAAATAAAAAAATTACAAACAGTTAATAAATAAACAAATTCTTCTATCAGTATAATTAAATTTAAATTCAACTTTTATTTTTTTAATCAATAAATAAATAATTTAGTACTATCACTAGATTTTCTTGAATGTCACTTGAGTTAATTGGGTTGACTGCCTAAAATGCACCTAAAAATTTCTCTCAATGAATAAATATTGAGTGATAATTTAGTATAATTTAACAAGAAAAAAAATTTCGATGCAATGCCAATTCTTTGATTTAAATATTTGATTTAATAATCGATGAATGGACGAGCGATGAAAGTCGAAAAGATAACTACTCACCTCCATAGTTCGGCCTTACTCTTTTATCGTAACTAACTGAAAACGAATCTAGTATTGCTGAAATGTTAACGTCGCCCAGCATGCTGCCACCTGCCGCGCTGTAACAAAAAATAATTAAAAGTTATTAATTAGCTTTAAGAATTATTCAAGCCTTTGAGAATAAAACGATTTAGTAAAGTGGAGGAGCTACTGTGGGCTGTGGGTCCTACCCTTCATATTGAACTACTAACTCACACGTACACGTACTATACAGGCTAGACGTGGACTGTCGTAAAGTAAGCTGCTTAACGGGCACATTAAGAAACGCTTACTGAGCGTTTTCCATCGACCAATAAGCTACGTTGCAATCGCTAAATGCCAACTTAACTCTTTCTCTCTCAGAGGCTGCGCCCACTCTGACTAATTTATACTTTACTATCTTTTTTATAGCCCTAATACTATTTTAACGATTTATTCTTATCCCATTTGCTGTCTGGTTCGATTGAATAATTTAGGGCTTAAATTCGGTTAAATGTTTTACCTTTTTATTTTCTTTATCCTTGAGCTTACAGGGAAATTAATTATTTAAAATTTTGATTTTGTTTTTGTCTTTTCTTTCACGACATTTTTTATCACAAATGACTTGTAAATAATTACCAAAAATAAAAAAAGATATATTTAGAAATTTTTCAAATTAATAAATCATTTTTCTTTTTATTTTTACAAGCAACATTTTTTTGAAATTCTCCCTAAAATAATTTATTTGTTGAAAATTTATAAAAATTTCTATGTAAAAGTTATTTTCAGTAGTATTAAAGTAATTAATTTTATTTATATTTTATGTTAGAATTTTTCAACAAGACTTGAGATAATTTGTTTGAAATATTAATTAGTAATTTGACATTTAAAACTGAAAAAAAAAAACTCCAAATTTACTCAGTGTTTAATTTTTTCACTTTCGATTTTTTAAAGTGTATAATTGTGCGTAATTTAACCATCAAATGTTTATAATGATGATTGTCATTGAATTATTAAAGTAAAGAGTTGACGGCTAAAGAGTAAATGGATGATAAAATGAAAAAGCGCCTGCGAAAGAGAGAGAGAGAGAGAGAGAGGAAGAGAGATAGAGAGGAGGAGTAAGAGGGAAGAGCGCTGTGTGCCAAATAGGGTGAAGCTAACAATAAATTACGGCTGTTACCACGAGTTATACACAGAGCGGCGCATATGTTGGAGGCTCTTTTGAAGTCAAACCACACTGGAAAATTATTATGGATAATTAACGGTAATAACGACAATAATGTATAGCTTAGCATGTTATATTACCGGAGTTGTCTGCAGATAAAAGTTTGTTTTTTATTTTCATTATTATTTATATCTTTATTTTCACTCAGATTTTAATTTTCTACGTCTACGGCAAAGTCTTTAAAGTAATTATTAAATATTAATAAGCTAATTATTCGGGTTTTAGAATTTTCCCATTTTCGCGGTGAAATATTGCGCACCAACTTCGTATAATACAATATAATATATTTTATGACGTTAAAAATTAATTAACTTATTTTATAAAAAGAATCGGGGGTTAATGGATTTTTTTCTAAATATCTGGTCAATGCCTCCTCGGGTCAGCCCGACGACAAAACTAATTAAACAACTTCATTAGTATAAAATTAAGATTCTCTGGAAATTCTTTTTACCGTTAAACCTACTGACAACTTAATACTTTATTCCCTGACTGCCCGCTGGCTTAGTTGTACTACTTTTTATTTATCTGTGTGTTAAGTTTTAAAACTTTCGTTCTGTCGAATTAATGTTAATTAGATTATTAAATAAACAATCTTAATTTAAATATCTACTAACCCTATCATTTTATTTAGAAGTATTTATATTAATAAAAGCGGTGGAATTTTATTTTATTAAATATTTATAAATATCATCAATATTATAAACGTTATTATCTATATTATTAAGAGAATAAAACAAATTTTGTGTCCAGGGTAGTCATATGATAAAATCGGTTAGTTTTTAGTGAAATTTAGTGTCATTGCAAAGGTCTTGATTTGAATTTGTGCCTTTTCAAGGTTTCATGTCATTTTTATCGATAGTCAATTTATTATGAAAATGCTCTATCTGTAGATATATAATTAAGAAATTACCTTGTATCTTGTGAACTATTAACATTTTTAAAGATATAAGCTCATCTCGATGTTACATTCATCAAGAGCTTTCATTTGAGTACCCACATCAATTTTTCATATATTTATATATATTATATATATGTATATATGAAAAATATATGAAAATGCATGTTGGTACTCAAATGAAAGCTCTTGATGAGTGTAACATCAGGATGAGCTTATATCTTTAAAAACGTCAATAATTAAGAACTGACATTGCTATATTGTCAACTAATGAAATTTTTAAAGATATAAGCTTATCCCGATGTTACACTCATCAAGACCTTTAATTTAAGTACCCACATCAATTTTTCATATATTTATATATATTATATATATATATATATGAAAAATATATCAAAAATGCATGTAGGTACTCAAATGAAAGAAAAGAAAAAAGATTTCGATAACTTTTTTGCTTTCAAAAGTCGTAAAAAATTTTGGCTCTCATTTTGGATAAAATTTCTATTTTCTTTTTTTGATGTTTTTAATATATATTTTTCTACAAAGTGCATAAAAAACGAAGAATTAAAAAAAAATTCAATTGTTAAAATTGTGATAATCAACTTTTCTTTAAAATTGTTCATTTTTTATGTATTTAAAAAAAATATATCAATAAAATCAAAAAGAAATTTCGTTCAAAAAAATGAAAATTAAAATGATGGACCTCACTCGTAAATAATTACCTTGGTTTAAACGAATTAAAACTATATATTCATTGTCATTCAATGAAAAAAAAAATAATTTACTCTGAACGGATTAAATAAATAAAAAATCATTTACTTCGCGAATTTTTCCCCTTGTAATACCCAGCAAATAATTAAAAATAAATCAACCGGTTATAATTACCGCTAATGCTCGTGCCCGGAATTAATGGACGTATATTAAATCCTTCGTAAATATATGTGTATACATGCATATATTATATAGATCAACGTATGATATAATCAGAGACATGCTCGTCAATTTCTCATCCGTATCTAGAGATTCTCGAGCGGAAATTGATTGATAGACTAATGAGATTCGGTTCGCCGTTGGGTTTTGTCGGTAATTACTTTAGAATCCACCGGAATCAAGGGATACACTCAGCTGTGGGCCGTGTCGGTGAGTGTACACAGGGCTGTGGTGTTTCGACCCTTGAGAAACCGATGAAAGCAACACCCGAGGGCTTTTGTAGCACCTCCCCTTCTAGCTGTCACGAGCCCGGATCGGGCAAACTACAAAGACGCTGTCTGTCATCGGACCGCCAAATTTTTGTTTTATTTTATTCGAAAGTTGTAGTGTAATAAATTTTGAAAAGTGTCAACACTCGAAAAGTGTTTTGTTAAGGAGAAGAGGAGAAGCTCAAAGCGTAAGCTTGAGGGCCGTATAGTCGAGCGGAGAAGATAGATAGACTCTCAGAAGGGGTTATAGAATTGCATAATCAAGGTACACGGTTACTCAGACGAGCAGGCCCTCGATTGCTACTTGTGATGTACACTCGGTAAATATTAGTCCATTGAATAGTTGTAGGATCGGAAAGGAGAGGAAGGAGGAGGTTAATTGAGTCTCAAGTGCCTAGTGTCGGGTCTATTATCGCTGAGAGCTCTAACCACTTTTATATTATTTTATATATTTAATATTTTATATTTATTGCTCATGGATTTAACAAGAAAGATACTCACCAAAGTTTACTCCCCAATTTAGCTTATTTTTGCAATATACCTTCTCATTGTTTCTAACTCTGGTGTATCACCGTAAAAAGTAAGTGACGTTGTTGCGTCAAATGGAGTCGTAAAAGTTTATGTTATCGTCGTCAACTGTATTAACCTTTAAAAAAGCTGGAGAGCTCGAGTTACTTTTTTGAGAATAAAACAAACAGATTACTTCCGTTGGGAATCCTCTGACATATTTAGGAATATTGTTCTTATCTTCAAATATTTTAGGATAAGAATGATCATAATAGTGATTAGGAGCTACAGTTGTTATGTAATTGTAGAGAATTGCGGAATTGGGATAAAAATTTTTGGTATTTTTAAGAACTATATAAATAAGTTTGGAGACTGTTGAAATAAATTTAGAAATTATATTGATATGATAGGGACCAATCTCTAAAACCTACGAATTATTTGAGACTCCAAAAATTTGATATAAAAAATTGATAGCCCAAAAATATGTAAGTGACAAAAAATTTTTTATATCAAATTTTTCGTCTTAATCTATGTTATTAAGAGAATAAGAAAAATTTTGTCTTTAGGACAGTCATATGATTAAACCAGTTTTTTTAGTGAAATTTAGTGTCATTGCAAAGGTCTTGACTTGAATTTGTGCTTTTTCAAGGTTTCATATCATTCTCACCGATAGTCAATTTATTATGATAAGTATTTAGGCTGCATTCAACAATGCTCTATCTCTAGATACATAATTAAGAAATGACCTTGTATCTCGTGAACTATTGACATTTTTAAAGATATAAGCTCACCCCGATATTACACTCATCGAGACCTTTTATTTGAGTACCCACATCAATTTTTCATATATTTTATATATTTATATATATTATATATATGTATATATGAAAAATATATCAAAAATGCATGTGGGTACTCAATTGAAAGCTCTTGATGAGTGTAACATCAGGATGAGCTCATATCTTTAAAAACGTCAATAGTTAAAAAAGTACAGTGCAATTTAACAAAAGTCATTATTTAATAAAGTAAAAATTTTATTTATTTATAGTTTTTTTTTAATGTAAATAATATTAAAAAATTCTTCTAAATTGAATAAAAAAAATAAACTTTTAGAATCAATCAAGCCTAAGAGATTATTAATTTAGGTCAGATTAATTTAATAAAAAAAGTGACATTTAAGCGTCAAAAAGCGTTTGTCTGAAAATTTATGACACATCTGAGTAAACATGACAGGATTTTTCAAGCTTGTCCCAATACCAAGCGTCTTATTTTTATTAACCCAAAAGGTTATCGACGTTGTCTGTATAAATAGCGCCTGGATTGTATCTCAAGATGGTTATTTTTATTTATTATTTCAAAGGTCGTTACAAAGGAGACGTAAATAGCCAAAGATTAAGAAAAATAGTTTTAAGTGACACCGAGACATCGGATTTAACAATTTACGGATGAAAGAGTGACTGAGGAAAGCTTTTGATCGCGACATCCAGACATTAAACTTGAGAAAAGTATAAGTATAATTTAAAGTATCTTTTTATTTGATCTGTCTTTTATTTTTTCATTTTTTTTTTTAAACTGAGAATGAACAACTGGAAAGTTGTTGTTACCGTAATAGGATCAGTCGTGAGCTTCCTCCAGAATCGAAACGAGCTTACCGCAACCGTCCAAGACTTTTTTAATCCCCTTCGAACCAACAAGAAAGTTTACTTTTATAACGACGACAATCAGACTTTACTATTTTTTCATTTCGAAGACAAAATCCAGTTACTGTCTAATAAAAATCAACACATTCCGATCCGCTGTAAATTGATACCTCAGGCAACGGCGAACTTTCTTATATTTATTGCCCCTAAGTATAAAAAAGTCCACAGTAACTTGCAGGGTAATTTTAAAAACAAATATTTTCTTTAAAATTAAATTTTTTTTCCCCTCTAACAATTTTTATTTACATTTAATGATCGTGATTTTATTTATTTTTTTTTTTTATTCAATTACGTCAGAGCCACGATGCATCTTTGATGAGATGAAAAACCCGCAGAAAGGTTGCGGATTGTAGAATAAATATATAAATAAATAATAATTGGACTTTGTAATAAAATAACAGAAAAATTCTCTCAATATGATCCCATTACATTTTATATATTTAATAAATTTAATAACAAGAACAATATTTATTTAAAAATAAACAACAGGATCAAACGCGCCTTAATTAATTAAAACGAAATAACAAGTATTAAATATTAAATATTAAATATTAAATATAAAATGTTGAATAAAAGAAAAGATAATTAAAATAGAAATTGAACTGAATAATAGGTGCAATTATTTCCGGAGCTTTTTATGCGTGATTTACATTACTGCCCGGATAAAAAACACAAAGTCGAGTAACCAACTGTGAAAAGGGTGATTACAGAAAAAAAAAAATAAATAAATACGATGAACAATGTGTTTCCGGTCACTAACTACAAACTACTTTGTATTTTTTAAACGAGTTGAAAATAATAATTATCTGACTAGCAAGACAAGAGCTTGTTACTACACTTAACCATTATGTCCAGTTAATTATTTTTACTTTGCCGGTAAAAGAAAAAATAAATCTATTTCAGCGAATTTTTTAGTTACTTGTACTTTATTTTTATAAAAGTACTGCAAGAGTAATTGAGCTTTTTTGTTCTTTTTGATCTTTAATGAGACGGTTGTTAACTCGCTGGTCTTAACGATAAAGTGTAGCTTTCGTTATTGCTCACTTTTTTTTTTTATTATTGTTATTATTATTTTTGTTTTTTTCTTAAAAGTTTCTTTTAATGGAAAATTAATCGGCTTTCATTTGCCCGGAGATAAAATCCGCTTTGTCTGACATATTTTTAACTATTTTTTATCGAGTTTCCGATATAAATTACAAGACTGATCTTTGCGACGTTTTAATCGGTTTATCCGGGAAGAATAAGTAGTTTACCAACGCGCTCGGTAGATGGCGCTGTGTACAAAATAACTCTATTCTCTTTTTTTATTATTACAGCACTTAAATTACCCGTTTTAAAAGAATGCGTTTTAAAAACTTGGAAAAAAAATTTTTATATAATCTATATTATTGAGAGAATAAGAAAAATTTTTTGTTAAGGAGATTCATTTAATAAAATCAGTTTTTTTAATCAAATTTAGTGTCATTGCAAAGGTCTTGACTTGAATTTGTGCCTTTTCAAGGTTACATTTCATTCTAACCGATAGTCAATTTATTATGATAAGTATTTAGGCTGCATTCAACAATGCTCTATCTCTAGATACATAATTAAGAAATGACCTTGTATCTCGTGAACTATTGACATTTTTAAAGATATAAGCTCATCCCATCATTACACTCATCGAGACCTTTTATTTGAGTACCCACATCAATTTTTGATATATTTTATATATTTATATATTTCACAAATACCATATATATGAAATATATGAAAAAATGCATGTGGGTACTCAAATGAAAGCTTTTGATGAGGGTAACATCGGGATGAGCTTATATTTTTAAAAACGTCAATAGTAAAAAAAGTACAGTGCAATTTAACATTACTAAGAAATGACCTTGTATCTTGTAAACTATTAACATTTTTAAAGATATAAGCTAACCCCGACTTTATACTCATCGAGACCTTTCACTTGAGTACCCACATCAATTTTTCATATATTTTATATATTTATATATATATGTATATATGAAAAATATATCAAAACGCAAGTGGGTACTTAAATGAAAGCTCTTGATGAGTGTAACATCGGGATGAGCTTATATCTTTAAAAACATCAATATTTAAGAAAGTACAGTGCAATTTAACAAAAGTCATTATTTAATAATGCAAAATTTTATTTATATATTGCAGTCACATAGTGCAATGTTGCTAGTTATATTTAATTGTACTTAATTATATATATTGTAGCTATGTTATTGTTTTTATAAAAAAAAAAAAATTATTTTAACGTAATATGTAATATTTTTTTGAACACAGCCATTATTTACATTGACTATTAACATTTCCCCAGTAGTAAAACCCGCGTATGGTCGACCACAAATCCGTCGTACAAACATTTAATTAAAAAAACAAAATAATTGTTTTGATCAACAATACCAACTAATTATCAGCCTCAACTCTATATACTTCAGATATCTTATATCTCTAGAGGTTTATTTATGTCGACGTCACTAGCAGTTGTTTAAGCTCACAAGCAAACAATAACATCCAGTGGTAGAAAAATAGTTGTGTTGATAATTGGAGGGTGGATATACGCACAAGCTATCCCTCAATATAAACTACCCTTCTATTCACAACTTTTATTTATTTTTTCCATTTTATCATCCCCGTTTTCAGGTCTTGGGAATAGCAACCAAGTATCGCTCGATATATATAAAGCTTGAGGATTTTATGCGGGCGTTTATAAACAGCGCCCTAAACTTTTATGGGCACGAGGGATATATGCTGGTTGGGGCGAAAGCACTTTCAGGGTCTTGAAAGGATGATAGCGCTCAAAGTGCACGGCACAGAAATCAAACTATCGATGCACTGGAAATATTTATCTTATAAATATTAAAGCAAGGTTGCATTTTAGTGGGACGATTTTTTTTATCGAGTGGCTCGAGCATCAATAACAAACTTTAATTTTTTAATAGATTATTATTCGGTTTGAGTTTAAGTGCAGAAGTGGGGGCAAAAGAGTCACATGCAGAAGGCGATGGCCATCTGTTCTCTTGCTAGTGAAGAATCGAGAGCCAACTTCTATTCGGGCGAACGATCTTCGTAAAACTTTTCACTCGCGTATTTCATCGTTGCTCCAATACTTATCCGTTTTAGCTCCTTCTTTTTTTTTACTCTCAACTTCAAGGTATTTTACTTTGGCTTTATTTTTTCTTACTTGGCTCGTACTCTTTCCTTCCACTTGGAAAGTAGAGCCATCGTACGATAATCGATCAACCAACGATCATATATCATTCAAAGGGAATATATCTCGGTGTCCGGAATTGTTGGCTCCTTTATAAAGCTCATTTTTATTACTTTTAACGATCGATAGAAAAGTATAATCTCGGAGCTTTTTTTATTTTTGTTTTACTAGTTAATTTTTTAACAGAAAATTGTCTGGAATGTTATTAAAATAATGGGAAGGAAAATTAACAGATGGTGAATTTTTTAAAGTTGCAATCTGTTGATATATGACAATTTTTTATTTTAAAAATTTTTTTGAACTAATAATTCATAAGAAATAAAATCTGAAAAAGAAATTTTAGAAAATTATTTATTCAATTTTTATGTAATATTTTTTATTTTTTAAATAAAAATATACTAAAAAAAGTTACTTTTATAGAATTTCAAAAATTTTATCAAACCAAGAGTTAATTTCTATAAAATTTGATGAAATTTTATCTGGCCATTTTCTTTATTGATACGCTAAAAAAAATTTCACGTTCAAATTTATTATTGAATTAAAACATCAATTTTTCTTTGGAGTAATTTTTTTTTTGGTTAAAAAATATTTCTCTTGAACCAATAAAATTCTTAAAAATAATTTGGAATCAAATAAATTATTTTTTCAGTGTATTTATTTTCCAGTTTAAGTTTTTAATATAAACAGAATTTTTTAACAGAAAATTGTCTGGAATATTATTAAAATAATGGATAGAAAAATTAACAGATGGTGAATTTTTTAAAGTTGCAATCTGCTGATATATGACAATTTTTATTTTTAAAATTTTGTTAAACTAATAATTCATTAGAAATAAAATTTAAAAAAGAAATTTTAGAAAATTATTTATTAAATTTTTCTGAAATATTTTTTTAGCACGGATATATTTCTTGAATAAAAATAAATTACTTTCATAGAATTTCAAAAATTTTGTCAAACCAAGTGTTAATTCTTATAAAATTTGATGAAATTTTATCAGGCCATTTTCTTTACTGATGCGCTGAAAAAAAAATTTTATGTTCAAATTTATTATTGAATTAAAAAATCAATTTTTCTATAAAATAATTTTTTTTTGGTTAAAAAAAAATTCTCTTGAATCAAACCAATAAAATTCTTTAAAATAATTTTGAACACACATAAATTTGTTTTTCAATGTGTTTATTTTCCAGTTGAAGCTTCTAATATTCTACAAATAATTCAAGATTACAGATAATAACAATAATTTTAATTATTGAAAATGTTTTGTTCAAAGTTAAATATTTACCCGTAACAAAGTGTCATCAAAGGAAGAGACAGCAATAAAATAAAATAAAATAGCAATAATGGGAGTAAAACAAGGAAAGAAATGAATTTAAATGTAAAACCCGAGAGCATTTATTTCCCAGGTGTAAATGTCTTTCTCGCAATCTAATCGTAATAATTTATCGTTTTATCTGAAATCGCCTAGGAAAATAACACCGACTGAGGAATAATAATAAAAAGTAAAAGGTACAAAAGTAAAGCGACAGTACTGTTGGATATCCAATCTCTTTTACGACGCGTAATACAACTTGCCATTCGTTTGTTGGTAGTGTGGATCCGGGCAGATCCTCTTCCTCCCCCAGTTCCTCTCTCCTCGAGGGTAATCCCCTTCGAAACGATTCTATCCGGGCATTTTAACGAATTGCTAAAGGAATAAATCGAGATCGATTATCCGGCATGTCTACTTCGTCACCGATATCACGGAATCTAAAGTCGAAAAACCTAAAAACGCGTGTGTGCCAGCCTGGTACTGCTGTGCACCTGGTACACCTACACTCACTTAATTCCACCCCCTTCTCTTTGCTTGCTTTCTTCACTGTTATGTATATTTTCCGTCCATCGCGTCACGTATCCGATTCGATGCACAGAATTTTTACTGCCGGCATCTAATTCAATATAATATTCAATGTTTTATACAATTGAAAGCAGAAGATATATAAATATAAATATTGGAGCTCAATTTATTATTTTTCCGCAACGTGATTCAAGTACGGAGTAAACAGATGTTATTCTATCTTTCAATAGATCACAGAGTATCTAAATATGGGAATGTTACCGAGAAAATTGTGAAACAGCTGGAAAATTGCATTGCAAATAGTCGAAAGAGATCGAAAAAGAGACGCAACAAAATAGAGACCGGGGAAGGAAAATATACTTTTATTTTCTTGTCTTCTTGATCTCTTTTCTCCTCTTCGCAGTTTTTTTTTTTATATTTTTCCAGGATATATATGCCAGTAGTCTGCGTATGATGGAAATAATATTATACGTCAACTTTGTTTTCTTTTGTGATAAAATTTTCTAATGTAACGATTTACGATCAATTTTAACATATGGTCTAATTTGTTCTTGTAAATTTATTGTAATTTTTTATTTTTTATATAAATGTTTAAGTTAATTAACATTTTTTTTAAATCAAAAATTAGTCCAACAAATGATTAAAATATCTAAGAAATTGACAAATTGTGAATTCAAATTCACCGCGTTTTTTTAGTTACCCCACGCTACCGTTTGAGCGCTTGTTACAACAAAAAGGTATCAAAAAATTGCTTTTAAATTTATTTATCAATTAAAAATTAGTAATTAATGTTCAATTTTTTAAATTGACGGTCTAATTAGTAATTGGTCTAACTTCTTATTTTTTTAGAGGATGATTTTTGAACAATTTGACGTAGCAATAGTTCAATTATAAATTATTTGAATGATTCAAACCAAAACGTTATATTTCTTAAACTAAAAATTAATGTTACATAATTTTTTTAAAAGAATCAAAAAAATAATATTTATACTTTAGAATTTAACTCTCTAAGTATTGAGATGATTTAGCCATTATGCGCCACCTGTCGGAAATTTTTAACACTATCTTTAGTAAAAAAATTACATATAAAATTTTTTCACGAGTTAAATTTCTGTTCGCGACTAAAACGCCTCCATATTTCTGGACGTTTATGTTAATATATTATTCAAATTAAATCCTGGATCTGAATATTTGCTCTTTTTGGTAAACAGAATGTCTGAACAACATAAAACGGAATGCATGACTGTTAGTATATATTTTGTATATAGAGTTATGTAGAGCAGAGAATGGAGAACAGCAGTGTGAAATTATCGTTGAAAATCTCTGTTTACAAAATCAGGAACCAAACGGTGTATTTACAAAATTTGGCTCTCAATCACTCTGTAATTACATCATCAGAAGTACGAGTAATTACAATGAATTTTTGGTATTAATACGGCTAATCTAATGCCGCACCGCTGTTTACACAAATTTCAAATATTATACTAGCGTTTTAATTAAACCAAACAGTTTTAATATTAATTACAACATGATGATTTAATAATGATAATGATAAACGTTAATTAGTTATCGGCTGTCATTACTTGATTTTATAATGATAGAGTAAATTTATCCCTTTAACACACTCTGTTTGATTGAAAAAAACAAAGTATCCAATTGAATCAATACCTGATTAAATAATAGTTAATATTAAATTCT
Source organism: Cotesia congregata (assembly GCA_905319865.3). Lineage (NCBI taxonomy): Eukaryota > Metazoa > Arthropoda > Insecta > Hymenoptera > Braconidae > Cotesia > Cotesia congregata. Next base: position 3,524,016 of record CAJNRD030001118.1, on the reverse strand, counting down.
GTTCGTTCGTCACTAATTAATTTATCTTCATTTTTAATTCCCGAGTCGGATTATTTATAGATTGTTGTTACTTATTAAAATTAAATTGTCTGACTCTTCTCTATGGGATTCAACAAACTAATGAATTATTTTACTCAAATTAATTAATATTTTATTTCGCGGGATAAAAATATATAAAAAAAAAAGTAGAGAATTTAATTAAATCTCTCTACAGTGATTTAATTTTATTCAAATTGAACAAAGTTTATTTATTATTTAACCAATGAATTGGTAAGGTATCCAAGTAACAAAGCTTTAGTTAATTGAGAAAAATGTCTATTGTATAAATTTAATTAATCGTTGGACGGAGAAAGATATTTTATTAGCCAATTGTACGGGTATAGTTTATTGTAACGCCTTTGAATTAAATTCAAGATGACAGAACAATGAAGTTATTTAATAAGGGCAATAGTTACAGCTAATTATCTAACTGTTTTGTTATCTTTATTGAGTATCAATTGTGACGCCATTTGTCTCGAGCTTACGGCTTTTTAACTGGTAAAGATTACTGGTGAGGCACGAGGTAGTTTTATAGACCCGAGTTATCGAATCCATCGTAGTGTTCTTAAAATCTTACTGGCGATTAGTTTAATTTACGAGATCTAGATATTGAGAGACGTATTTGCATTTTTGAAAATAAATAGCTGTAAAAAAATTTTCTAAAATCACCTGATGTACTTATATATAATTTTATGATATGACAATGTATGTCCTGATAAGAAAAATTTCCATGTTAAGACTTATCGGGCTATAATTGGCATATATAGCTTGATATATCCTTTTATAGCCATATATGGCCTAATACACGCTGAAATAATTTTTCATATGGACATATATCTCTTCATATGGCCATATAAATCCTGATAGGTCTTTATATAGCCATATATGGCCTGATACACGTCGATATAATTTTTTATATGAATATATATGGCCATATGGCCATGTAAATCCTGATAGGTCTTCATATGGCCTATAATGGCCATATATGGTATAATATATACATGCATGATTCTTTGATATTGCCATATGTATCTTGATATGACCTCATATGGCTTACAATGACTATATATGGTCTTATATGTGCATATATAAATTTTTGATATGGCCATATATGATTTGATGTGTCTTGATCAAGAAAATTTGCCATATACAGGACATATATGGCCATGTAAAGATATGTCTCCCTTAATATGGCTACATACAATCTGATATGGCAAATTTCCAGTCAAGACACATCAAAAATTTTTGTATCGCACGTATGAATGTATCAGGCCATATCAAAATTTTTTTTACGGGTAAAAAAATATTCATGACATGCAAATAAAAATTTTAAATATTAAAATCATGTTAAATTGTTGAAAATTAACTTCTAAAAGTTACTCGAATTAAATTTCCGTTCAGAAAACGTCACTCTCAATTTAACCTGAGATTATGGAAAAATTTTACTCATAATTCATAAAAGACTTTAATTATAATTTTTCTCAACAAAATTAAGAGTCTAAAAATTAAGTTAATTTGTAATAGACTTTCTAGTACAAAAGTTAATTTTTTTGTTGACTTTAACGGAATTTTTTTTTCTGAGCGTTGATTAAAATATAAAATCTAGTTTGCATTATATTATTAAGATGTGATTGAAGATGAAGATAATCATGCAAAGGTGTGTCGATTAAGAGTAATCACAAAATAACTATTTGTTTTTTCTTTTTATTTTTTTTTAATGCAGTTGCTAGTTCTTTGACCTTGTCGCAGTAATTTTATTTCATTGCAAGCTTAATTACATTTTCCTCGACAACATGCGATCAGGCCAATTTGCGAGTTATCAAAAGTCGATTTAAAAATATTTTAATGCTGTAAATTATTGCTAGTTTCTTTATTTCTTATTATTTATTATTCTAACTATTATTTATATTCTGTTGGCACTCTCATTGATGAAACCTCTTTGCTTTCTTGTCTAATGAAAAAGTATTGTAATAATGGAAATTAGTGACCTCGAGGTTATAATCACGCTTAGGTTGCCTTGAACTCAAAAGTTGGAGGAATTTTCGCAACTTTTTTAGACGTCCGTAATTTTTAACGCTTTCAAGGTTTTAAGTTTTAAATTATTTCTTGGAATTCATATTCATTATAATTATCATAAAATATCCATTAATCATAACTTATAATTTATGATATAACGTGACAATTTTAACAAAAAGTTAGATTTAATTTTTTGATAACGATCAAATATCGAGTGATATCAAAGTTTAATTTTTTAATTGATAATTTTTATATTATAACAGTCAGATTTAATTTTTCAATAAAAAAAAACAAGACATTATTTTTTTTTAAATTTAATATTAAAAAATAAAATCCAATTATTTAATATATTATTTTTCATTAAAAAATTGTCCAATCCTGACCTAAAATTCACAGTAAAATATCTAAATTCAAATCTAAACATTCTAATCAAACTACGGTACTTTAGCGTAAGTACTTAAGTTCCCCTTGATCCGTAACAATATCAATATCAATGTCCCTAAACTTATATAATAGTTATCTATCTGTCCGTCACAAGTCTCCAACAGTATTATTGTTATATTATATTAAGTAAAAGCTAAAGATAAAATAAAAAAAAGTAAAGATTGGTTAAACAGATGGCCTGGGGATTAGTATCATCACGGTAGTGTCACGTTAGGGTGGACAAATGACAGCCGTTTGGTCGTATCCGATCAAAGATATTGTTCACTTAGCCCCTTCCCGTCAACACAGTACACAATGCCCGATAAGACTGACAGGCTACCGCACGACACCTGTTATCGGGGGCTGAGGACTGTATACCGCGAAATAAAAACCAGACCGACGGTTAATAAATCGTTTAATAGAGTAATATCCGCCTAAATAGTGAGCTTACTTCGGTTAAATAAATCATAAATCACAAATCATCAACAATATTTATCATTTTTCGTTTCCCGTGAAAAGAATTTTCTTATGTAGCCATATATGGCGTGAAATGTGCATTTTTAATTTTGTAGATTGGCCATAGATGACCTGACATATTTTAATAGCAACCATTTTCATATCATGCCATACTTGCCATATATGGTCATATTTGCCATATTTAGCCATATAAGGACATATATGACTATATTAAGCCATATGAGCACATATAAAAACATGAACGGCAATATTAGGCCACATTAAGCCATATCAGGTTAAATATGGCTATCTTAAAAATTGTACATGGACATATGAGGCCATATATGGTTATATACCCGCATGGAGAAATATATATGTCAAAAATATATGTCGCATATATATATATATATATATATATATATATATATATAT
>CAJNRD030001118.1:3509512-3520470 GCA_905319865.3 Cotesia congregata | reverse complement strand
AATTTTTTTCTGTGTATCTCTAGACACTTATATGCGCACATATATGTAAACATATATGCACGCATATATGTGAACATATATCTACGCATATATGTGAACATATATGCGGACATATATTTAGCGCAAAAAAATATATGTGAAAATATATATTTGCATATATTTTTCGCATATATATTTTTCCATGCGGGTAAAGCCTCGGATGGCCATATATGTCCAATTTTTATATCAGGTCACGTATAAAAATTTTATAAATTTTAATATGACCATATATTAGTATATCAAGCCATATCAAGCCATATAAAAACATAAATAGCCATAGCAATAAATTATAAATGCATATATTAGGCCATATTAAGCTGTATGAGCACATATCAAAACATAAATGGCAATATTACGCCATATAATGCCATATATAACCATTTCAGGTTATATACGGCCATATTAAAAATTATATATGGACATATAAGGCCATATATGGCTATATCAAGCCTAACATGGCCATATATGTTCCGATATGGCCAATTTACACATCTGGCTATATACAGAAATTTTATAAATTTTAATATGGCCATATATTAGTATGTAGGCCATATCAAGCCATATAAGGACATATTAAGACATAAATGGCCATATCGATAAATTATAAATGCATATCTTGGTCCATATATGGCCATATCAAGCCTAACATGGCCATATATGTTCCGATATGGCCAATTTACACATCCGGCCATGTACAGAAATTTTATAAATTTGAATATGGCCATATATTAGTTTATCAGGCCATATAGTAAAATTTTTTCACGGGTTATCATAGACCAAACATAACACTCACAAGTAAGTTTCTCTCAAGTGGGCACTGATACTCACGGTCTATCGATCAGACAGAGCGCGAGCACTGACATTGAATCCGTACCAGCTGACCCAGTGAGTATTCTCGAGGCTCTTTACTTCCACGGATCGATTACACTCAACTCTGGCTAGGCGAGCAGTAGGTAAACGTCAAGTACATACATAATTATTTTTAATATTATTATTGATATTTTTATTTTATTATTGTTATTAAAAGAATTAATTATTTTTTACAACTTAAGGGTAGTTTAGTGTTACTGCTATTGGTATTTTTATTACTACGCCTGTCATCGCTGTTTGTTAATGAGGAATTTATGTATATGCTGGTAGTTACTGTTTTTGTTCATGGACAGGTAAGCACGCAAGTAAAGACCTTCTCTCTCAACCGTCACATATCAAATGCACATGCGTCTTGTGTTGTTATATATTCTATAGCTCATGTATGATGGAACAATCGTGTTAACACACACCAGCTAGCTTAACTATTATTATCTAAATTTAGTTTACCAAAGCCGTTTATATTGAAAAGCAATATTCTCTATAGACAACTACTAAATATCATTTTATGGACATTTTTTCATTTTAGTATTTTTAATATTGTATACCAGAGATTAAAAGTAATTATACGCTGAAAGAAGGGTTTGTTGAAGATTATTTAATTAATTTTCCGTGAAAATATTTTCTGACATTTCTAATTTTCATAAATGGCTATGTATGAAAATGAAGAAAAATTAATTATAATTTTTTGTTATTCTTTTCAAAAATGTGTTCGTCAATTAACTTGACGTTTTTTTTAATTGGTTTAGTAGTTAATTAAACTAAAAATTACATGATTACATAAAAATATATTAAAGTTACAGTTTTAATCCTGTCAAGACAGAATTTTAAAGTATACATTTTTAGAAATGTAATTTTTATCTTTCAAAAACTGTCAACCTAAAAATATCAATTTCACATAAAGAAAAATTTAAATTTCTACATAAAAAAAAATGTAAATTTAATATGTGGAAGAAGTATTAAATTTACATGGAAACAATGTCAAATTTATATGAAGAAAAATGTAAATTTAGCAGGTGGAAAAAATGTTAAATTTATAAGAAAAAAATGTTAAATTAGCATTCGGAAAAGTGTTGAATTTACATGGAAAATATTTTACATAATTATATAAACATTTTTTTCCCCCGGTGTGTTATTTTGAAAATCATAAATATGTCGTCTAATTTTTATATTTCCGTTATTTTCACATATTTATTGTTCACGCAATGTTAAGCTCTTTAAAAGAGCCGGGGTTTAAATTTTTCACTGTATTACTAAGTACCTAAAAATTATCTCTCTTCTAATGAGAAGATTCAGCGACCATGCGCCATCTGTTGGAGATTTTCAAAACTAATTCTGTCAAAAAATCGTATGTGGACATAGTTAGACATAGTAGAAGTACCTTTTGTGGCTATTGTACCTTTTTTGGCCACTTTATTTTCAAATTATTGTATACATGTTTCTACAAGCGCAAGACTTTATTAATTCTCTTGACTCAAAAAAATCATTTTCTTCAAAATGGTATTCTTGGTTTAAGATTTTGGCCCTTGAGTCAATTTAATTTTTTTATCAGTGTATAAATATACTAGTTCATAAATTCTATAAAAATTCTACTTGAATAATTAAATTTTTAACAAATTCACGAAAATATCAAGTGGCCAAAAATGGGCCTAAGATGGCCAAAAGCGGTACTTCTACCCTGTATGACAGTATCAGGGCATTTCAAGACATATGTAGACAGACACATCAATTTTTTTTGAAATGGCCGTTGTGTCCACATAAATTTTTTTAGAGGATTTTACTCTTAGTAATAAAAATAAAAGTTTATTTACTTGAAACAAAAGTTTTTCTTACACAAGACACTAGCAGAAAGTTGCGGTTGTGCGGTCGTGTGACGGTCTGACAATAACTTTGGGGAATTCATGGGTGTCGAGTTAAGAAATAGCGAGTTAGAAGTTGTTGGTAAGCGGCCCTCATCCACCCTGTCATTTTTTTCACCCACTCCTCCTCCTGTTGGGTGTTTTCTTACACTCTCACACTTTTAGTAGTGTCTTTTAGTCACCACCCTGTCATAAAGTTGCTCTTTATCTTTCCATGCCACTAGTCTTACCAGAGCAACCGCCAGTGACTCGGATCTGCCAATCATCACTTATTTTTCCGAGACTTTTAACCACAAACCAATCGAGTGAGACGATAGACACGTGCCAAATTTCTCATCTTTTCCTTTTCAATCTTTGTTATTTATTTCGACATTCAATAATTCAATTTAATGCTAAATTAAATTTACGCTCGACATTATTTCATTGATAATTAATACATTAAATTTATGAATCTATATTTAATGGAATAAAAGCAATAAATCGGATGGAATTTCTCTGACAATTTCAAAAATAATAATAATAAAATTTATATTTTCAGTTGTTGGGATAAAACGGGAGCCGGGTCAGCGCAACATAACACAAATGGATCCGACAGTAACGCGTGGCTCGTGAAAATTGGAGCTCAACTGAAACTGCACGTTAAAAGATTTATGGCGGAAGCGGAAGTATTTCCCGGGCGAAATATCGCATCTATATACGTATAGAGAAAAATAGAAGAGCTCCCGTCATTGGTGAGTGTATTCGTTTGGAACAACTTCCAACACTACTTTTTCCCATATAAAAACATACACATACATTTAAATTTACATTTAGATCTACATAACTATACAACTATATCTTTTCCCACATAAACGTCCAAGATTTGTGAGTTTACTCCTTTTACAAACAGCTAATTTGTTTCGGGTTTAGAAGTGTGCTAGCTAAAAAGTCTCAGACCAGTGAGAAATAAGCGGTAAACTTTGTCCGGAGTTTTTAAATCAGCTATAGGAAAAAAAGCACTTTTAGTATACCGATCAAAAATGCAGAAAAGCTCGGAATAATATAAGGAAGTAGAAGAGCATGAATAACCACATTTTTGCTCCCATATTCAGATCTTATAAACTCTCGTATATTTTTCATCGCTCACTTAGTTCATTCCCATTTAAATGGTTCACTTTGCGTGCAGCATTATTCCCTGGAAAAATACTTTAGACGTTGAGAAATAACCTTCAGTCGAGTTTTTTCTTCTCTAACAAAGTATGATTTATCATTGGTTATTTTGCCGGTGAATAAATTCTTTGATATGGCTATATGTGGACATAATTAGACTCTGGGTACATCAAATTTACTAACATATCCATTCTAAAATTTTTGATCTCTCCACGATCTAAAAATTTTCTATACCAAGCCATATATTGACATGTTAAACTATATTAGATTTGTTAAGGCTTAATATGTCCTGATATAATTTTATATGTCCATATTAGACCACATATTGATTTATCGGGCCTTATATGGACACATTTAACTCAATATGACTTAAAATGTTCATATACAATCTTTTGACCAATTTAGTACTTAAAATCTCCAACAGGTGGCGCATTGTCGCTAAATCTTCTCCTTAGAGGAGAGTTAAGTTTTAGAAATTAAGTTATAAAGTAAAAAAAATTCTATAAGTCTCTTAGAAAGCGTAGATGGTATTGGATTTTAGTTAAAAAGTATACAAATCCAATTTTTATTTAATTAGACATGTTAATTGACGTCCACGTGTCTAAGACTAAAATAAATTTTTGATTGTTTTTATATAGTCTGATTCGGTCACATTATAAAGTTTCTTTACAATCAGTGCTAAATTTATAAATATCATAAGGTCAATGTTATGAACTATTATTATATTATATATTTGGATTGTAATTATAATTATAGCTTTGATTAGATAACAAGGGAGCTTACTGGGCGTCAGACAATTGGAGATTAGAGATCGATGCGGCCATGTTTGCCGAGTAAATATCCTTTGTTCGTGAATGTATTTGATCTATTAATGTCATGCTGATAGGACAACGTCATTGGCATCCGTATCATTGAGAAGGGAGGATGCATCATCGTCATAGATTCACCGTCGTCGTCATTGTTGTGTAAATTAACATTGAAATTCCACTAAACTCGTTGTGATATTAGTTAAAGCATTTATTGTTTAATTATGTATAACTAATGTGTGTTGACAATCGAATTCCTGATATGGCAACATATAATATCTCTAGAAAGAGATGGTTAGAGATAAACTTTTAGTAACTGGTGAATATTCAGATACCGGCTAGCTTTTATTAGGGCCTCTAATTTGTAACTTTGCTCTCGGTAGTTCACTCAATGTAGACGAGTAGTTCCTTGAATGCTTTCCATCTGTCAGGAGACAGACTATAACTCGTCCCTTCTCTTTCAGAGAGTAGAGCTAGTGTGATCATAGTTGGCAAACGTAGGTAATTGAGTCCCTTGAGATATATATTCCAGTGAGTTTAGTCTACTGTCATAACCCTCGGGACATTTATGCTGCGATGGAGAAATTTACATTAGGATATATACTTTGTGACTTGACAGTTCGTAAAGTCCTCTATGCTTTATCATAGTGGATCTTTTTTTAGAGTCAACCATCCTGGAAAAACTTTTCTCCCATTGATTAATTTATTCTGAAAAAAAATATAAAGAAAGCTACGCAACGTAAAAGGCTAGAGTGGAGACCTAAAGTGAGTAAAAAGGTGGAAAATGGCAAAAAGTAGGAGCAGGGGAGAATACTAGCGGTCGGAGCCAGTTTTAAAGCGTCTAAACTCATCTGCAAACCTCGGCGAGCCGCGACACCAACGCATTACCTTAATGTGCTCCAGAAAGCTCTTTTATTACACCCCTGTCGTACTTCTGGCATAGCCCATACTGCAGCGCACTCTGATACACATGCCTAGTACGTTAATGGTCGCCCATCTTTCGCTTCGGCAAAACACATACACAAACACAAACATTATGGGCTTTTCCACACAAAATTCTTTCCATGCTCTCCATCACTTCATCCTACATTACTTTTTACTTCATTCCCGGCTTACACCAGATACTCTTTAGACTTTTTTTATCTGAATCTAGGTTTTTTGTCCGACTGTATCCATAAAAGCCGCAATATTTCAGTTTAAATAATGTAAAATCAAGTGAAAAAATTTGATAGATATCTTCGTACACAAATCTGATAGTCCTTGATATCGAATATTATTACACAAATTTATTTTTTTCCTCTTATACAAAACCTAATATAGCCATACATGTTCGTAAAAAAATGTTCTATGGCCGTACCTGATAAAATGATGTCCATATATTTTTAAGATGACTTCATATGTTCATATCAAGCCTAATATGTTCATATAAGCCCATATATAATTTTTCGACCAAAATTAGTACTGAAAATTTTCAATAGATGGCGCGTGAGCGCTAAATTATCTCCCTATCAGAGAGTTAATTTTTTGTTGATAAGTTATATAATAAAAATTATTGTTGTGACTGATTTTTAATTAGTTGGACATTTTAATTGAGATATACATTTTAAATTATAAATAATTTCATATATGCCCATATGTAATTTTGCGACCAAAATTAGTATTGAAAATTTCCAATAGATGGCGCACGAGCGCTAAATTATCTCCCTATCGGAGAGTTAATTTTTAGGTGATAAGTTATATAATAAAAATTATTGTAATGACTAATTTTTAACTATTTGGACATTTTAATTGAGGTATACATTTTAAATTATAAATAATTTCATACATGCCTATCTATAATTTTGCGAGCAAAATTAGTATTGAAAATTTCCAATAGATGGCGCGTGAGCGCTAAATTATCTCCCTATCAGAGAGTTAATTTTTAGGTGATAAGTTAGGTATTAAAAATTATTATTATGACTCTTCTAAGAAACTTATCTAACATAGATTTTTTTTTTTAACAATTACTAAACTAATTTTTAATTAGTTAGATATTTTAATTGAGGTATACATTTTTAAAAAAATTGTAATTGTGAATAATTATTTTATTCTTTATGTCAAAAAAATTTTTTTAAGGGGAAGTTATTTTCCTCTATAACAGGGATAAAAATAAAAGTCATAGTTTGCAAAGTGAAGGAATTAACGTTGATTGATAAAAAGCAGAAAAGTTGATATACTGACTTTGACTGTATTGGATAAAATTGACGACGCAGTTCATAAACAGCTGATGCTATCAATAACGTAATTATAAAAAAATATTGTTACGCGGGGATATAGAAAGGGGAATAAAATAGTGAGCAGGTAATATAAGGGCCGATGCAGCAAGCAATCACAGAGTCAGTCAAGTGGAAGAAAAAAAATAGTGAAAAAATTGATGGAAAAAGAGAGATAGAAAGAGAGAAGGGAAAAAGTAGCGCTACTTGTGTATAAAAGACCATTACAATCGCGCTCTCCGGCACGGTAATGGGGTAGTGTGATATAATTAACTGGCATTCCCCTGTACATACTCTTATCGGACTACCACCGGCGAGCAAGCTCGGTACTACTCCTCTGAAAATAAAAATAACTAGTCCGCCTGACAGAACGCCAGAATAAGCTGATAAAGAGCGATTTCATTGAGAAAATTATCAACCAAATTGTAAATTATAAATATATAGATATAAATAGTTAGCTTTTTTAATATAATTCAATTGAATTTAATTAATTAGAGTAAGTTGGTTAGCCTCAAGAGAGGAAATAATATTTTTTCACGGTTAATAAATGAGATTTAAATCAAGATACTTAACTGCACGACAGTCAGGTAAATATTTAAACACACCAATGATCAAACACCGCGCCCAAGGAGAACGAGACCCATAAAAAATATAAATAATTATGATTAAAAAAATGCAAAAAAGGGAAACATTAGTCACCGGCAATTTTAATGCATTAAACCACCAGCTCACGAGATTTCTCAATTTTTAGCCTAAGGCGTAGTGTAATATCCCCGATGAAAAGATCACGCGATCATATAATACACCACCAACAATAATAACAACAACCAACAATAGTGCTAGCTAATGTAACTTGGATAAAAGGCTGAGATAATAGAGCGGTGGTTTATAAGTACTCACGATTCCTTCACCTTCCGAGAGTTCTAGGTAATAAGAGCTTTGAATCTTACAAGGTAATTTTAAGCAAAATAACAGCATGAAACTCTGTTTGTATTTATTTTTCATTACTTTAACTATCATTTTTTTTTTTGGTTAGTTTTTCAGTAAGTCGAAAATTAGATCGATTCAAAAATTGATTCGTATCAGTGCTTCTATAATTTTGAAGGGAACTTTATCAAACTTTCTACATTTTCTTTTTGGGGCATAACCTTGGACAAGTTAGAGGAGGGTTGAAATTGGTCGGCTAGTTTTTGAAATAACGGCCTTGTCAAGTTTTGAAAATAGAAATAAATGTGTTTAGCGTGAAAATTTTTCTGATATTGCCATATTAGATTATGTATGATGAAAAAAAAGTAATGTATTGCAATTTTTTGTTTATCTTGTTAGAAATTTGTCCGTCAATTAATATACCAGATAATAAGAAAATTGGTTTTATTATTAATTGATTTTTTTCTGATTTTGCTATCATAAGTCATAATTAGTCTAGCAAGTTCCAAAAATACCATTGGTTAACCGACCTTGTCATCAGGATATCTGCACAATTTTTCAACGAATCTTGATGAAATTTGGTACACATATTCTTTGGGTAATTACCTTGAACGATTTCGAAGATGAGTAATATCGGTCAATTAATTTAGAAATGGCGGCCATTTAAAATTTTCAAAATCACTTTTGGTCACTTCATTGATGTAAACCTTTTGATTGAAAAGAGATAGCTAATTTTTGAAAAATTCATGTGATAGCTTATAAAATTGTCTTTAATTTGACGTATATAACATTGACTTTTGTCAATTTTCAGTTTTTTTATGAAAGTTAAAAGGTCTGTTGACCCATTTTCAGGCCATGTGTAGTAAAACCGACTTATGAATGTTATTCTATCAAGAATTCTCAACAGATCTTAATGAAATTTGGTACAGAGATCCCTTGGACAATTAACTTGCATGAATCTTAGAATAGACGAAATCAGTAAATTAGTTTCGAAGTAATAGCTCTTTCGATTGAAAAAAGATAACCAATTTTCGAAAAATTCATGTGAAAACTCATGAAATTGCCTTTGATTTGATGTCGATATCATATCTACGTTGTAATTAGCAAATTGTCTAACTCCATTTTAAAAAATCTTCTATTTGTACGAAAAAAACAATTAGTTCAAAATTTAATATCACTTTAAAAAACGATTTAATATCATTAATATCTAATAGAGATACGAATATTTAGGTTTGAATCATTCAAATAATTAATAATTGGATTATTGGCTACATGAAAATGTTAAAAAATTACTTTCTAAAAAATAAGGAGTTAGACAAATTGCTAATTAGACCGTCGATATATCAAATAAAATCAACCTTCCATTTCGGGTGGTATTTTTTTATCAATGTACTGTTATTTATGTAACTAAACCCGCCGTCTAAAAATACAAGTATAAAATTAACTTAAAACATTTTCCCGATTATAGAATTATTTATTAAAGCAGTGTGTCGTGAATCATCATTAATAGATATCCGGTAGAAGGGGCGGTTGGTAATCCAGCCTTTCATCATTGACTAGGTCGTGAATAGGGTAACTAAAGTATGCATAGGGCCATGGACTAAAGGCTGATGGCCTCGCATTGATTGGCAACCCTGTCTGCTTGCCAAGGCTCCACTTAAAACTTACAATACATTCTCTAAAACCTCACCCACTACCACACTCTTGTTTTTACTCTCCGTTAATTAAATACCCGATAATAATAATAATAATAATAATAATAATAATAATAATAATAATAATAATAATAATAATAATAAAATAATTCTATTCCAGTCACTGGAAAATCCAATAAATTTTTAGCAACCACAATAACAAAGTCTGTAAAAATATCTTGGGGTATGTTTTTTTTATTATAAAACAACAGTTGCTGGTAGCTGGTAGTTCCAAGCTGGAAAAGTCTCTCAGATAGAACTACCTAGTAGATGGAGTTAAGAGTATGAGGCAGCCAGTTCTATTAAACTAGACGGTACGTTTATAGTTGAATTGTAACAACCGTATTAAGCTAATATTTTCAATGTCAACATTAAACCTCTACGAGTAATGGGAATGTGACTTTCAATACACTTAATGAAACGCTTCTAGACTCTAATTCACTCTACTTTATTCCTCTGTTTGCTTAAGCTTACTCCTGTTAATATCTAACTCGCTAACTATTGTTCCATTAAATAACCTGCGTTAATTGTTTCTCTTCTACGACAAACATTTATAAGCACGCAAATATACTTCCCCTCTGATTTAATTACTCAATATATTAACAAATTTTTTTTTTTGTTACTTTGAAACATAAGACCTTGGTCTCTTTTTGTTAGTCTAAAAGTTTTAAGTCAAATAATGATTAAAATAATAATCTATATAATTAAAATAAGGTAAATTTTGTTTCTGATATATTTATATGATAAAATAAGCTTTTTTAGTTTGATTTAATATCAAGGTTTTGTATTAAAAAAAATTTTAATTATTATCTATATTATTCTGTATCTTCTGAACTATTGACATTTTTAAAGATATAAGCTCATCCCGATGTTGCACCCATCAAGACCTTTCATTTGAGTACCCACATCAATTTTTCATATATTTTATATATTTTATATATTATGTATATATGTATATGTATATATAAAAAATATATAAAAATGCATTTGGGTACTCAAATAAAAGCTCTTGATGAGTGTAACATCGGGATGAGCTTATATTTGAAAAAATATCAATACTTAAGAAATGACCTTGTATATCTTGTAAACTATTGACATTTTTAATGATATAAACTCATCCTAATGTTACACTCATCGAGACCTTTCATTTGAGTACCCACATCAATTTTTTATATATTTTATATATTTATATGTATACATGAAAAATATATCAAAATACATGTGGGTACTCAAATGAAAGCTCTTGATGATCGTAACATCGAGATGAGCTTATATCTTTAAAAATATCAATAATTAGGAAATTACCTTGTATCTTGTGAAATATTGAAATTTTTAAAGATATAAGCTCATTCCGACATTATACTC
>CAJNRD030001118.1:3468377-3509294 GCA_905319865.3 Cotesia congregata | reverse complement strand
AAAAAAAAATATATATATATATATATATATATATATATATATATATATATAAAAGTAAAGAAAGATCCTTGACGTATGAAATAAGAATATGAGAAGAAGTTACTTAAGTAAAAATTAAAGACCAACTGAAGTAAAGATGGTAAACTTGAAAGCGAAAGATCCGAGTTTTCACAGCAAGAGAACTCTGGAAATATGTGAGGGGTGTCGGGGCCACGGGGCCATGCAGCGCTGACCGAGTTTGTCGGTTGGAGGTCCCATTGATTTTCTGGGCCATGTCAAGGCTGCACGCGAGACCCCTGTCCACCTCACTCCACCAACCCCGGCTCGGCACTCGCGTCAGCCTCCCACAAGCCCTCCTCCTTCTCCACATGTTTATACACACATGTTTGTGTATCTCGAGAACGTATATAGCATACATATAATATTATATACACAATCTCAGATAAGAATTGTAGCTGGTAGCTGGTACTTGTACAAACTGTCTCGGAACCGAACGGGGCTTGCTGCTTCCTTCCTCTACTCGCTCTGGGGTGACACACACTCGAGCTCCCTTATTATACCGCACTTGCTACGGCCTTTGCTTTTTCAAGATTACACTTTTAGATTTTTCAAAATTAATACTCCTTTTACTGTTCTTTACGCTGTCGAGTTTATTTTTCATAACAATCGTGATAATAAGCCCCATTTTTATAAAACAATCACTTATTTATTAATATAAGGGCTTATATGTACTCAGAAAAAAATTAAATATGATAAACAATAATCGATGGATAATAAATATCAATTCAAACAGTAATTACACCTTTGTAAATGTCAAAGAAATTAAAATGCTAGTCTCGAGTCCGAATAACTGTTTAAAACATTAATAATTAATAATAAAACTTCAGGTCTTAAGATATAATACGTAATAAGAATCAGGTGAAAAGACCATCAATAAATTTTAACACATTTATTCGTTATACGATGTTTCTTCGGTTTTATACCGACATCCTCAGGTATCTAGTTTTAACAAATAAATTAATACAATACTTAAAAAAATTATATAAATACAAATAATGTATTGCTGTACTTCAGTATTTTATTGTAAAGAATTTTGGTATGACTATGTTTTGACAGAATATTCGAGGTAATTTTTTATTGTATTTAAATTTAATTTTATTTGTTATTAGTTGATAATATTTAGGGATCAGTAATATTATTGAATTTGTATTATTTGTATTTATATAATTTTTTTAAATGATTGTATTAATTTTTCTGTTAAAACTAGATACCTGAGGATGTCGGAATAAAACCGACGAAACGTCCACAGAAAAAAAAATGTTTTTAAATCAAGTATATAATTTTGAAGATCTTCATCGTCTTGATTTGAGTAAAAAAATTCTTAAACTAAGAAATTTTTACTTGGTTTAAGTAAATTTAACTTGATTAAAGAATTTTTTGTCTTGATCCAAGACAATTACCCTCTTTAAAATTATTTTCTTGGTTCAAGAATTTTCCTCTCGAATCAAGTTGATTTTTTTTTCAGTGTCGTATAACAAATAAATATTTTAGAATTTATTGATGGTCTTTTAACTCTGATTTTAACCTGATTCTTATTACGTATTAATAATTACCAAGAATCCGAGCATATTTTATAATTTATTTTTTTCTGTATACTTTCAATTTTTGATTAATCAAATTTTTTTTAAATTTACACATAATTTAGTAATTATACAGATTAGTTTCTAATTTTTACACAACTTTTTCAACTAAAGTTTTCAACAATTAATTTAAGGATTAATATTTTCAATAAATATTCGACATTTTAATAAAAAATTTATGATAAAAATTTCCATCGAAAATTGAAAACTTTTTTTTTATAAAGCCGCTATCTTATTAAAAATATACTTTTCTATCATTTTTTGATGAATCACTAAATAATATCTTTTATATTAACAAAGTTTAATTTGATTCAAAAATTTTTTTTCTCGATTAAAAACAGTCAAACTTTTTACAATAATTTCCTTGATTCACAAATTTTTCTTTTAATCAAGTCAATTTTTTTTATCTGTGTATAAAACAATAAAAAAGCTCTCCTAAAAAAAATAATTGATTTAAAAATCCCTTAATGTATCCCCTCAATTAAGAAACAATTGATTCAGGAGTTAAGTGCAGAAAGGAGGTAACGTAAATAGTATCACTAGAGCGAGTAAATGGAGCTTAGAGTGGAGGAAGGGGAGCAGAAGGGTTTAGGTGGTATTAGGCGAGGATGTGTCTGGGGACAACAGATGTGTAGCTTCAGCCAGAGTAACTTCTCTGGCGTTACTCAGTATAATATAACCAGGACACAATCGTCGCTAATGGGACTAGCCAGTCCAGGATAGGAAATGTCTATTGCTCAGAATGCACGCAGGTGACGCAGCAGCGAGTGCCGGTGGACCGTGTGGAATTCGATTGGCTGGTGACAATCTCCGGTAACAACTATTTCGCGAATTTCGGCAATATCCGCACAATAAAGGTCGTCGAGGGCCGCCGACACCGCAGATAATGCCTCGATAAGAGAAGAGACATGCGTCGGTTGCCGAATCAATGTTAATATCACGTGACACGGGTACTAATACCTATTAATACACGATAAACGATATACATATTAGACATTGACATCAACAGCTCTTGGGAATTGAGCCTTTGATCTTATGTCTATATTATTATTCAAATCCTTTTGATATTAGAAAGTCAGATAAAATTTCATTAATTCTATCAGTGTTTTTATTAATTATTTTTAATTAATCACCAAAAAATTTTTTGATATGCGTATATATGGCCGGATATGAAAATTCATGATATTGAAACATAATTTTATGTTTCACATTCACGTGGAATGATTTTCTGTACTCAACAATCGTTATTACTAATATTGTTACTATTGCTCAATGAATAATTCTCCAGTTTCAATGAAACACACAATAATTAAATAACTTTTTGGGTTGATAACGCTAGAGGATTACTTTTTAGCTCCCCACGGAGAGAATTCAATTACATCATCTACAACACGAAATTTTTTCGGTTAGTCATCTAAGATAGTAGTTTAATTTGTCTAGCGTTGAAATAATTAATTCTATCAGTGTTTTTATCAATTATTTTTAATTAATCACCAAAAAATTTTTTGATATGCGCATAAATGGCCGGATATGAAAATTCATGATATTGAAACATAATTTTAGGATTTTTCTGGCTTCATATGTGTAATATGAGCGTCACATGGAGAGAATTAAATTATATGATCTACAGTACGAAATTGTTTAGGTTAATCATCTAAGATAGTAGTAAAATTTGTCTAGTATTGGAATGATTAGTTTAATAATTTTGTAATTAGAATTAATAATCATTTAATAGAACTTTCTATAATAAAGTATCTTAATATTTATCATTTTAATTGTAGTAGTTATTGTTGAGGATGCTGACGATTACTATTGAGGATCATGATTTTTTATATGAAATTTAAATTAGCTTAGATGATAATTATTATACTTTGTGATGATAACTGTTACCATCTCTCAATTATTTCTCTTATAAATATCTTTTTCGAGATTATAAAGTTTAAAAAAAAATTTCTAATTGTAAATTTAAAATTAAATGATTTAATTCTGATAAACAATATTAATATTAGATAATAACGTTTATAATATTGATGATGTTTATAAAATAAAATTAGACGCTGTTATTAATATAAATAATTGTAAATAAAATGATAGGGTTGATAGGTACTTGAATTGAGATTGTTTATTTAATGATTTAAGTAGTATTAATTTTTATTGGATTTAATTAAAAAAATTGTACAGTATAACTAGATGAAAATTTTTACTATCTGTATGATTATTCAGAAGATATTTTTAATTTTTTGACTAATTTAAACAAGCGATAAATAAAACGCTTGGCGTTAAATTAATAGCCCGATAGATTATAAGGCAGCATTTAGATGTCGGGAGAGTCAGTCGGTCTTCTTGAGCCCGGAAGACAAATAGCGCTAAATGAGATTAAAAGTGGGAATAAGAATTTGTGAGTAATTGGCTATAAAATTTCGTCGACCGCGAATAAGGATAAAAAATCCAAGAGCAGAGGGGTTGAGCTTAACCCGGCCACCGACTCCGACGCTTCTCTTTTGCTCGGGCAAAGAAATAAGAGAATTAAGCTCGAGAATTATGGAGTCTCTGGCTGAGGAAAAAATTATAGGTGGATTTAAGCTTCCTGTTTTTCTTCGGCTCCTCTGTCGTATGTGAATCCGTGACATTATTATTAAATCCACCCGACCGCTTTTTCTGAATTTATTTTTGATTGCTTGAATCAAGCATATGCGACGACAATAATTTATTATTATTATCAAACTAAAAAAATTAAATTTATTTTCCATTAAATTATAAATTGTGAAGAAGAAGCGACATTTGGATAAATAAAAAAATTACAGAGTGTGTTTACACCATCTATGAACTGTGTAAGTTGTTTAGGGATATTAATAAAAATCAAAAATAAATAAAACTCATCATCTCTATCTCCGTCTCAATTAAAACTCTATTTCGAATGTATACGTAAATTAAACATTTTAGCGTTAGACCTGTTAAAGTTGGCAACATTACCGCATCAGTGGGCTTCATTTCATTAGTCTGCATAGAACTTTTAAACATGTTTAACAAAAAGTATACCGTGTACCATTAAACTTTATATGTGGCTTTGTTACCCAGACTCGGTGTTTTATATTAAATTTTAAAGTTTCCTATCCTATAAACAAACTCCTATTAAACCCACCTAATATATTTATATACATCTATATCTTTATTGAGAATCACGTCATACACTAAATATATAAATTACTTTGACATAAAGCTTTCACGGTTTATCGCGTGTTATTCCGGGCGTTACTTTCCGTCGACCAGAGAATTGCCGGTATGATTTACATGACACGATCTTGAGAGCGCGTCCTTCAGTTATGTGTTACACCGTAAAATTTTTAGTGTTAAATTACTCCGAAGAATTTCTCGCAGTAAAAAAGTATGAATTTAATTTATTGAAAATTTTATAAATTCATAAAATAAATTTTTTTTGCATATTTTAAAAATTTACTTATTTAAGAAAATATTTGAAACATTTTAATTATCGACAAAAATATAAATATTTTAGTTAAATAAAATTTTTAACCTCATTTTTCTTAATATTAATTTTTTTGACATCAATAAAGTCTAAATTTATATTTTTCATGCAAAAAAAATTTTTTTTTTAGATCAGAAAAATTTTTTTATGTTCTCAAAAAATGTACAAAAAATATCGACTAATTTTTTTTTTTTATTAATTTTAAAAAAACCTTCTCTATAGACTATAACCCCTTGACTTCGTACTTTAACAACTTGATACGTTGTAAAAAATAATTTATATGTCAGAGAAGCACTTACTTAACTTTTTCTCACCTCTGTGCCTCTTAAAAAAATTTATATTGTAGAAAATAAAAGTAGCGTATTGACAGGACGAGTGCGGGATGAGTGTAAAAAATCAGCGGATACGAAAGTGCGAGGTAACGAGCAATTTGTAGTGGTTGTAAAATAGAATAACAGGTAAAGTGACGAGAATAATCTTGAAACGACGTGGTTATAGCTACTTGAGATTTTTATCGGTTTCATATAAATTTAACCAGCCACCCACTGCTCTCATGTATACAATACACCCATAATGTTAATTATATTTTTACCCAAGAGTATCAGTAACTCTATGTGTATTTAGGTTACATAATTAAGCCAGTTATTAATTGTTTTTGATAACGTTAACGTGTAGTTACTGTTGTCGAGTTAAAGATCCACGTGAGATTCTGTTAATAAAACAATAAAAAAGCCCATAAATAACTGTAATAACAGCAATTAACCGGCAATCAGTTAATTAATTTTTTAGGTCACCCTTTTTTTGTTAATTGATATATTTTTTTTTTATTTTAATTTAATTAGCCCAGTGATTTATTCCAATGACGATTAATATTTGATCCTGATTAAAATTAAATCCGACTATTTTCATTTAAATATCAAAGTGCCAATTATTCGGGTTTTCAATTAACGAATTTGAATTTAAATATCTTTGCCGTCTCTGTTATTAAATAATATTTTATTACATCCTTTTTTTTTTTACTTTACAAAATGCTAAGTCATAAATTAAATTAAAATAAAAAAAAAATTACGAATGTGATATAATAAAAAATATGATGTAATAATAATAAAAATAAAACAATGAATTATTACTCGTGTGTATCAGTTACAGAGACAATGAGCGCATTGTCCAATTAAAAAAAAAGCCCGAGTTTATTTTTACTTTTTTTTAATTTAACGCATTAAAAACAGTCGGATGTTTACGGACCGCAATAATTCGGATTTAGTTCGGACAGGTACCTCCGAATGGCACCCCACTGCACCAGCAGTCTCTTCAAATGTTGTATGTCAGCGTCTGTCTATGTCTGTAGTGATACTAGGTGATTCGTGTTCTCTCATTTCATGTTTCTCATTTATACACCCTCTGCTCGTTTGCAGACTTGCTCTGCTGTATATATGTCTGTATGTAGATATATAGTACTACCCTCTATCCCGTTCTGGTGGCTGTCGTCCACTCGGAATTCACACGGTTGTGTCTAATTGAACAACGTGTACACCCAGTAGAGAAGCAAGCAAACCTGCTCGACTCCTTCCACCCCATCACTAACTCTGTTGACTCACTGACTCTAGAATGCCTCCCGGTACTTTATGCCAGCTTATTTATATATATATATATATATATATATATATATTTACACGTTCCTCGCTCTTGGATTCATATTTACCGGCGTCTATACACTCTTTACCCGTTATTAAGCGTAATTAAGCTGCTTTCAAGTGGAATTCGGGAGACATATTTTATTCTATGGTAATTTTCGGTAATTAGAATCAATAGCTGTGGAAAAATTTTTTTATATGGCTATAAATAAAAAGAAAAAATAAATTATATCTTATTTTTTAGTTGTGTCTTCATGTTACGAATTTTTTATAATTTTTAGCAGTTACAAAAGTAAAAGTTTATTTTACCCGACCAAAAATATCCAAAAAATTAAAAAAGAGTCTTAGTTAAAGATATTAATGAGAAAATTAATAATAACTAGCAACCTTGCAGTCACTATGTGACTGCCGTGACTTGTAAACTATAGAAAATTAAAATTTTACTTTATTAAATAATGACTTTTGTTAAATTGCACTATACTTTCTTAAATATTGAGGTTTTTAAAGATATTTATGAAATATATAAATATATGAAATATTGATGTGGATACTCAAATGAAAGGTCTTGATGAGCGTTATATCGGGGTGAGCTTATATCTTTAAAAATATCAACAATTCACAAGATACAAGGTCATTTCTTAATTGTTATTTTTAAAGATGTAAGCTCATCTCGATGTAACACTCATCAAGAGCTTTCATTCGAGTACCCACATGCATTTTGATATATTTTTCATATATACATATATATAATATATAATATAAATATATAAAAAAATGAAGTGGGTACTTAAATGAAATGTCTTGATGAGTGTAACATCGGGATGAGCTTATATCTTCAAAAATGTCAATAGTTCACGAGATACAAGGTCATTTCTTAATTATGTATCTAGAGATAGAGCATTTTTTAATGCAGCCTAAATATTTATCATCATAAATTGATTATTGGTGAGAATGATATGAAACCTTGAAAAGGCACAATTCCAGGTCAAGATTTTTCCAACGATACCAAATTTAACCATAAAAACCCATTTCATCATATAAATACACTGGCCACAAAATTTTGCTTGTTCTCTTAATAATGTAGATAATAATAAATATCATTATTTCCACATTATAAAATAATCATTTTAGCTAGCTTTTTATGAGAGAAATGTAAAATAATTCATATTTTAGAATTTAACTCTCTTCTAAGGAGATTATTTAGCAACCATGCGCCATCTGTTGGTGATTTTAAAAACTAAATTTGATAAAAAAATTATTTAAGGGCATATAAACTTATATGAGGGTTTACCAAGCTAGATATGTTCTGATAAGACGATATCTGGCGTAGTGAAGTTAATTTTGATAATTAAGGACAAGTAAAAAATTCATTCAGTCATATTAGAAAATTTTTTCTAAATATAGAACAAATTTTTCGTGCAAATAAATGAAATGACAATAAATATTTTAATTGTAAGGTGTAAAAGAGAGCATGAATTATTAAACCTAACAGGAGGTGAAAATAAATGTCCAGAAATCACGTTGTAACATTTAATAACGACACTTAATATGTAGGACTTAATTTTAATGTGAAAAAGTCACGCGTCGATTTATCATCATGAATTTCTAGCGTAATATAACAGAGAGAGGTATTATGTGGAGGGACAAGTGTAGAATAGAATAGTATGCGAAGTAGAGGAGAAAAGTCCAGTCGCACAGACACCGAGAATGACAGTGATACCGACAAGAGATAGAGAGAGAGAGAAAACTAAAACGGAAAGTGGGAATTTATGCTCGGTCCGTGTTACTGCTGAGAATCGTCGAGGTTATTCATATTTTATCGAGGGCGATCAAAGCTGAGACTTTGGATCTATTGTAATGCCTCCAATATTTATCGATTCCGGGGGGTTCGTGACCTTTGACCTATCTCCAATATTCTATTTTATTTTTTACGGCGTCCTCCACATCCAGCCCCTTCGCTCCTGCCCTCCAGACTTACTCTCTACTCCTATCCCAGTTCCTTCTCATTGTATCGTTAAACTTGATATTGTCGCGCTGCGTTTCGAATAAATAACGTATAAAGTTGTATACTCTTCGTCGCGGCTGTTTGTGTGTGCGAGCAAAAAATAAAATTAAAAAAAAGAGAGACCGGGTAGAGTTAGAGTGAATGAGTGAGTAGAATGCCGAGAGCTTTTTCTCCATAACACATTTTATTATTACCTACTATCAAAGTTTCTTTGTAATATAAAAATACATCCTTCTTTGAGCTTTGAGATGCATATAAAAATTCACTGCTAAAGTATTTTTCCACCAGTTGTTGGATGGAATAAGAAGAAAGAATGTGTGTTCATTTTCCGACTATGAAAAAAGTTATTTTGTACACACCGTGTGTCTGCATTTTTTTTTTTTATTTTATTTTAACTTTTCGTTATTAAAATCAATAATTTTTCTGAAATTGCCAAGTTAGTCTAGCTTTTTTTTTTTCACGATGCTGTCTAGATGTACAAACAATAAAAAACATTTCATTTTAATTAAAAAATGAAAAAAATCAATTCAGAAAAAAAAAACACAATTTTGATTAAACAATATCTAGTTCCAATTAATTTTTGAAAAGTTATTACTTCAAACAAATTTTACTAAAATTTTTATTTCAAAAATTTTAATCTCAAGATTGATTCTGAAAAAATTTTATTATTTTAATAACATACACTGATAGGAGGATTTCTTAGCATTTAAGAACATTTCTTTGTATTTAAGAAAACATTTCTTGAAAATTAAAAAAATTTTTTTTAAATACTAAGAAATGATATTTAAAAAATGATTTCTTAAATACAAAGAACCCTTCTTGAATACTAAGAAATCCTTCTATCAGAGATACATTAAAATTTTAGATTTTCAAGTAATTGGTTATCTTTAGGAAGAAATAAATATTAAAATAATAATAAATCTTTCATAAAATTTCAAGTAATAAAAGTTAGATTGTTAAATAAAATTGAATTTTAAAAATTACGCCCAAGGGTGGGTTCGAACTCTGTTCAATCTGTTCTGCTAGCAAATATTAATACCATTTAGCCATTGCAGCTTTATGAATAGAATCCTTTTTTAAAATCTATGGGTGAAATTTTATTTAACAGCTATATAATTATTATTTGCAAGCCTTTTTTTATTTTGTCAAAAAATTATAAAAAATAGACATTTTTTAAATGTAATTACTAAAAAGTTTGGAAAATCCAAATGAGCATGCCTTAAACGCTCATGTCATACATAAAGTATTTAGATCATAACAAAAATTATTCTTTTTTAATTTGAATTTTCCCGCGAGTAGTATTATGCCCTCTGTAGGTCGAACTAAAGAAAAATTTTACCAGATGATAAAACAGTTAGTAATTATACCAGCATGTATGTATAGTTTCTGCTTGTTTATAGTTATTTCAATTCTGTTTATGAAAAATAATACATATGGCTGCCGAAATCGCAGAAAAAGTCACCGAACTGGCAATCGAAAAAAATTAACTGTATCGAAATGGAATTATTTTGACACGCAAGTTTCACAAGGGTTTTGATAAACTTCCTCAGGAATAAAACAGAAAAAAAATTAAATCGTGAAAGTGATTTTTGACAAAGTTGTGGTGTTGTCAAGCCCATAGCTTCCGTGAATACCACGCTCTTATTCATTTAATTCATCAAAAAAACGAGTTTTTTCTGAGAAATCTTATTTAATCGATGAGAAAATTTTTTTAATGTGTTCTATAGTTACTATTATTTATTTCAATATGCTTTTTATTCATAATTTTTTTCGTTTAAATTATGAAAATCACGTATTAATCGAAATCACGATTTTTAGGCGAGAGTAGAGCATACCTGCGCGCTTCGCGCTTAAGGCATGCAATATGAGATTAATTAATTTGAGGGCCCTGCAACTGCAATGTAAGAATAAATAAAGAAGAATAATAAGCGGAAAGTAGGTAACGGGTCACGAGTTGAGAGATCTACGCATAACACAAAGTATAAAGAATATATATAGCTGTTGACTGGTTTAGTCATCCATTAGCTTTTATTCATCACCACTGGAACTATTGAGGTATTATATCTTTCACTCCCAACTAAACTCTTGTACATTTTCATACAAGTAAAGCTTGCTTGGCTCGGTCATGACTACTGCCGTAGATCCATATATGTACTCTGCATTAATGTGTGTTAGTTGCTAATGAAAGCTCGTCCGACCTTTCTCGACATCTCTAGTCTAGTGCTTTGTAACAATATTCTCCGGGGCCTTGTAACAACCAACTACTGCCAGTGGAACGATGCGCAACCCTCATTTTCATACATACTCTCTTCTTTATATATAAATTACTCCTATGAGTTGTTTATTTATATTTTTTTTCTTTTAATCTTCTTTATTACTAACAATAAGACAGTGACATTATTTTCGGAGGAGCTTTTTTTTTTCATTGTTTATTTTTATGAAAATTAATTACAATTGTTCTTAGAAAGAATAATTTCTTGACTGGAGATCAAGATACGTATTTATTAAAGCAAGAGAATTAATTATGTTGAAATAAGTGAAATTTCTTGTGTCAAAAAAATTATTTTTTTCGCTCAAGAAAATAATTGGGAAGAAAAATATTTTCTTGGCTCAAGTGAAACTTTTTTCTGTGTAGTTATTATAATTGTTTTTCTTTTTTAATTTATTTATTTAATATACAGTCGAAACATAATTTTTAAAACTGTTTTTCATTATTATTATAAATTGTTAAATTTGTTGTGGAAAAAGCTTGATGATAAATTAAACGGATTAAAAAGTCAGTGGCAGAGAAGCAGAGCTTCGGTTTAGCGATTACGGAGGATAAAGACACGTCAGATGAGACATAACAAGAGAAATGAGTTGAGTGAATCGTGACGAAACGCTAACGCACTTTCTGCAGCTAAACTATATAATGTTGTACCAAAAGTTTTGAATAGCTGAGGAGTAGAGACAGTAGACGAAGTAGAGTGAGGAGTGAGTAGAGAATGAACGTTTAATGTCGTAACTATCAGTACTCCGCAAGCTTCTGTGTGTTTCACCAGGAAAACTTTGTTCGAGCTTCTCGCTTATTCTTTGTGCCCGCAAACTTGCTTCATCTCACTCAATCTCGCCTCGCCTGCCGAGGAAACCTCGCTGTTGTGTGTGTACTCTATTCCTCGTTCCACGATACTACTTCATCCTCACAGTGAAGTGGTACTGGAGTTAACGCGAAAGCGAGATGTCATCTCACTTCGGCAGCTTCAGACAACCACTTTAAATTATTATTTTATTTAGATTATTCATTTTTTTTCTCCCTTTCGTCCCTCGATATTCAATTTTTATTCAAATTTTTATTTAATCCTTCTACTTTGTTTTGCATTTCATTGCCAATTATTTATTTTTTAAAATTATTAAATAATACCGGTGAAATATTTCGACAATAGTTTCTTAATTATTATTTTGAGCGAAAAAAAAATTTTCTTTTGACACAAAAAATTTCACTTATTTCAACAAAATTTATCAAGAAAATAAATTTATTCAAGAAAATTTTATAAGTCAAAAAAATCATGTTTTAAGAAAATTCAGCCTCTTGCTCCAAAAAAATTAAATATAAATATAGAAATAAATTTTAATTAATATTTTTATTGATTAACATGTCAAATGGGAAGATCAAATAATATTGAATCATTTTGTTTCATTCAATATGTATAATTGTACGCTAGAATAATATAAAATGGGTATCAAATATAAGAGAAAAATTTTTTCAAGGTGAGAAAATTTTTTTCTCAGCTAAAGTAGGTGGCGCTGATTCCCTAAAGTATTTAAAAATCTTGATCCAATATAAAAAATTATTGTATCAAATATTTATGATAATTTGAATTAAGAAAAAATAGCTTCCACCAAGAATAGAATTTCAAGAAAAATTTTTACTTCGGCTTACACAACTTTGGTGTTTCTTCAGTTACTTGAAAATTTTTTTGAGTCAAAAAATTTTTCTTTTTGTGTATAAATAATTTTTTGCATCTAATTTTTGCAAAACTTAGAAATTAAACAAACCAATGACCCTTGGAAAAAATTTTAATTGTGACCATAGTTGGCTATACTGTAATAAAGAAATGTTTTCAGTGAAAAATTGATAGAATCGATAATTTTTAATTAATTTAAACCCTTTCGAGTGAAATTCAAAAAGGATTTTATTTTTAATGTGAAAAAAAAATTCCGGGTGCTGAATTTTTTTTTTTAAATAAAAATAATAAATAATAATTTTAAAATTCATTGCGTGCGAACCTATAAACTAGGTAACCATTAAAATAATTGCTATAAATTTTAATAGAACCTTAAAGTTTGTATACTTTTAAACAAATTTCAGTAGTTTGGCGTAACGCGATCGCCGAGCTTTCAGGGCTTTTCAAACTTCTCAAGTACAATCCTCGGCACTTGGACTCCTCAGATTCCCGAGGAGGATCCAAAGGCTCTGCATATACAACTATACATCCATATAAATCTCTCTCTTTATATATATATATATATGTATATATAGATATATATAAATATAAAACAACACAAAACTTTATTACTCATCCTAATGCTTTTAAAAGTTTAAACATGTAAAACTTTGCAATCATGAAAATTCTATTTGTATAATTTTACGCTACTTAAAATATTTGTTGTTTTATTTATTTATCCGGCGAGTTATCACACTCAGATACTTGAGATGTAGAGCACCGAGTTGCGCTGATAACTAATTTTGTTTCGCGGCAAAAGTTGTTGCAATTGGAATAACTTGGAAACACATTAATAAATCTTCCCCGAAACAATAACATTAGCATATACTTGCAACTCAGATAATTGTCCTCAGACTCTCCTAAAAAATTTATCTTATTCCCAGTGAATAAAAAATAAAAAATAAAACTGGCATGCAAGAATGTAATATTGAGCAGAATAGAGCCGATAAAAAATTCCATAGATTTTTCTAGCATATTATTATTATTATTATCTAAGTCTTGAGGAGAATTTCATTTGTGTGTTGTTTGCCGAATTGTCTTCCGGTTCGTATCCGTGAAAAAATTTTCTGATATTGCCTGATATGACAATTTTTTTATATGGCTATTATTTATAACATGATATGGCCAATTTTCAGATCGAAATTTATTGAAAAATAATTATTGTAGCCAGAAGTTTAAAATTTTGAACTTTTACACAGAAAAAAAGGTTCACTTGAGCCACGAAAATGTTTTTCTTCCTAATTATTTTCTTGAGCGAAAAAAAAATTTTTTTTCGACAAGAAATTTCACTAATTCCAACAAAATTAATTATATTGCTTTAAGAAATACGTATCTTTATCCAAGAAAATTTATTTAAGTCGAGAAAATCTTGTTGTTTTGAGAAAATTCAGCCTCTTGCTCCAAAAAATTAAATATAAAGATGGAAATAAATTTTCATTAATATTTTTATTGATTAATATGTCAAATGAGAAGATCAAGTAATATTGAATCATTTTTTTTCATTTAATATGTATAATTGCATCTATAATTGTATACTGTCATCAGACGATCGCAAAGAATAGCCAACAGAAATAATAATATCACCTTTAAAATACCCAATTTTGTTACTACAACCTACGAGCATTCATTTGTTATGTCAGCTATACGGTTTTGGCAAGATCTACCTCCTGAAATTTCAAATTCTCTTAGTTTAGAATCCTTCAAGACAAGAGTATTCGATTTTCTTATAAATCTTGAATAATAATATAATAGTGAGCTGGTTAATATGATTAAAAAACATTATGTCCATTTGAACATTATGAAAATTTTATGTTTTAAGCTATCATGTAAATTTTTATTTCCATTATGTACATATTAGCGGTACTTATGTGAATTATAATTATAATTTTATGTATATCATTTTTGCCATTCGGCTTTATGCCTTGGCATTTAAACTTAATAAATAAATAAATAAATTGCACGCTAAAATAATATAAAATGGGTATCAAATATAAGAGAAAAATTTTTTCAAGGTGAGAAAATTTTTTTCTCACCTAAAGTGGATAGTGCTGCTTCCCTAAAGTATCTAAAAATCTAGATCAAATATAAAAATTTATTGTATCAAGTATTTATGATAATTTGAATTGAGAAAAAATTACTTCCACCAAGAATAGAATTTCCAGAAAAATTTTTAAATTGGTTAACACAACTTCGATCTTTTTTTAGGCACTCGAAAATTTTCTTGAGCCAAAAATTTTATTCTCCAGTCAACAATAATTTTCTTTATTTTTTTATGTACGCTTTTTTGGCTAGAACAAAAAAAAATTTTTAATCAACGCAATATCAGAAATTTTGATATAATTTCCACATCAACTTATTTTTTAGTTTCTCCTAACTCAATTTTGAGAGAGTAAATTTGGTAAATTTCGGATAGATAGCGTCTCTCTATTATCCGAATGGGGATCGAATGACAAAGCATGCGGGCACTTGTGACTCCAAGGCGGTTTGATTAGAGGAACACGATTGTAGGGCGTGAAGCGAATTGAAATCCAATTTATACTACCCTCAATTCTATCGCTCCAACATCCCTATTTCTCTCTTCCACTTCCGCTGTGTCTCTTGAGTCTTCAGACTGACCACCAATCGCTTCCTGAATACAAATAATTGATTCGTGCTGGGAATCGTAAATTAAAAGACATTTCCTTCCCCCACTTCTTTCTGGCGTTTGATAAAATACAAACCATTAATTTAGTGGTTGTAATTTAATAATTCAATAATTTAATAAGCCAGCAGTAGAATTAATTAAATTAAATTAAACAGATGATTTAATGAAGTTACGAATTGACGAAGTTTGTGTTTATAAGTGCTAACAAATCACACAGTTATTACCATTACGATCAGCAACAGTAATATCCGTGTCTGCGGAATAAGGGATGAAGGATGAAGGAAAGCTAACGTCCGTCTGTTGGTCTGCGGGTTCGTTACGTTTTACCTCCGGTTTGGCTTCGTTCGTGGACGTTTCCACGCTGACGCTCCTCTAATGCCAATACCAATATCAACCCGATGTGACTTGGTCATCATCGCCCCTCTCGTCCCGTCCGCGCCATCAGAATCTTCCACAGAGCACACATGAACATTGCACGTAAACTCTATTTGAGTCTTGCGCTTTCAGCTCCTGTCAGAGTCCATCTTCCTCAAGTGCCAGCTAAGCTATGCATGGGTAATTTTATCTCCAGCCGCCGTCTCTCTCGCCCCCGTTCTTCCACTCGGTCGCATCCTATATATTTTAATTTTAAACCTACTGCGAGTCAACCACTGCCATCAATCTGTCATTTTCCGCTCGCTTGCAACTGAGTTATGGCGTTTTCACCCAAATAAATAAAAAATACTGTCAATGGCTCTATTGTTAGAGGATTAAGAAAGAAGTTTTCTTGACTTTAAATGGAATTGATATTTTAAGTTAATTTTTTAATTCAAGGGAATACTTTTGGAAAAATTATTATAGAGAGATTTTTATATAAAAATACGACTTGTAAAAATTGGAAAAAAATTTTGATGCAATTTTATTTTTAATATTGAAATTTATTTGTTATTTTTAATTATCTTAGACAAGTTTTAAACATTAAATGATTAACAAATAATTTGTCGAAAAATTTATTTTTGTAAATATTAATTATTTTTTCCTAAAAATTCTTGACTTTTTTGAATCAAATTTTAGTAGAGATTATTGTTTGTAAGTCTTGTTTATAAATTTTATAAAAAAAAAAAGTAATAAATTATTAACATTAGTAAATTTAGTAAAATAAAATTAACTAGCAACCTTGCAGTCACTGGGTGACTGCCGTGACTTGTGAATTATAAATAAATAAAATTTTGCTTTATTAAATAACTACTTTTGTTAAATTGTACTGTACTGTCTTAACTATTGACGTTTTTGAAGGTATAAGCTCATTTCGAAGTTGCACTCATCAAGAGCTTTCATTTGAGCATATCAATTTTGATATATTTTTCATATATACATATATATAAAAAATTTATGTGGGTACTCAAATGAAAGGTCTCGATGAGTGTAATGTCGGAGTGAGCTTATATCTTCAAAAATGTCAATAGTTCACAAGATAGCAATGCCAGTTCTTAATTATTGACATTATTAAAGATATAAGCTCATCCCGATGTTACACTCATCAAGAGCTTTCATTTGAGTACCCACATGCATTTTGATATATTTTTCATATATACATATATGTAATATATATAAATATATAAAAAATTGATGTGGGTACTCAAATGAAAGGTCTCGATGAGTGTAATGTCGGGATGAGCTTATATCTTTAAAAATGTCAATAGTTTACAAGATACAAGGTCAGTTTTCAATTATCGATCTAGAGATAGAGCATTTTTGAATGCAACCTAAATATTTATCACAATAAATTGACTACCGGTAAGAATGATATGAAATCTTGAAAAGGCAAAAATTCAAATCAAGACCTTTGCAATGACACTAAATTTCACTAAAAAAATATAACTATCCTGGACACAAAATTTTTTTTACTCTCTCAATAATATAGATTACTCTAAAATTACTGAAATTTACTTTTATATGGCAACTTCTTAAGGTTCCTTAAAAAATAAATTCTTATGAAAAAAATTTATCTAGAAATAGTACTTGTAGAAATTGAAAAAAAATATTGATTTAATTTCTTTAAATATTAAAATTTATTTCTTTTATTAAATTTAGTAAAATATTTGTATTAACTTTAAAAATTTCAAAAAACGCATATTGTAATTTTTTATCTTATAAAACAAATTTTTTTTATTTTTATTCCCTCAATCATCAGAAAATTTTTCTACGAACAGATTGTAAGAAAAATCTATTAGTTGTCACAAAAAAATACTTCCTGAATTAAATTGAAGATACAGGATATTAATTTTCAATGAAGTATGATGTATGTCAGAGTGTTGAAGTCTCGCAGGTGTTGAGATAAAGTCAAAATGTCTATAAAAAATAATATTTACCGTGTGACGGAAAAGGGAGAAGAGAATGTAGGATTAATGACAGCGCAGAATACTTCCAATAAAAATATTACCCATCTTCAGATAGTTTTTCATGTTGCGTTATTCATAGAGATAAATTCACCCTCGACTCACTACATACTCTATAAGAGAGTATAGACTCGGAAGAGCAACGAACCGGTTCCCCGACCGACGAGCCGAGGGAACAACATTACCCCGGAAATAAATAAGCGACGGCGCCGGGAATACAAACAGCCGATGCATATTTGATAGTAAGCGAATATTAATGCGAGCTTACCGTCAGATGATTGATGAAACGGTGTCGAGCTTGGTCGAAAAGGCTATTTATTTTTCACTGTAGAATTCATATTATATTATATACTATAGGAATATCGTGACGAGCAAGACGCGCAAGTCCTCGCGAGACACCACCCGAATAAACTTGATAAATATATAAATATTAATGTAAATATAAGTAATGGTTAATGGTGAAGTGAATACATTAATAAATAAAAAAAAGAGGTGTCTAGAGAACACTGTTAAACCCTCGGACGTTGACGTTTAAGGAATGAACACATTATAAATGTGATGTTTATTACACCAGTCGTGTCATCCAGGCTTTTCATTCATGATATACTTTATTTAATACCCTGACATTTAATCCCCAGGATTTTCATTCATTCTGTGGTTTAATTTCCATAAGATGAATCGTATAATATATAATTATTCACAAAAGAATAAATCTCTCATTTGAATTTTCAAAATAGCTTTCAATTGTTTCTTAAAATATTTATTCTTTCATGAAAAAATTTCTTAATACGACCATTAAGCTATATATGGCCTTATTAGGTTAATTATGATAGTAAAAAAAATATTTTTTACTTTTGAACTTAATATCTTAAACTTGACTTTCTAATGGAGAGAAAATTTAGCGACCATGCGCCATCTGTTGGATATTCCAAGCATTATTTTTGGTCAAAAAATTATATAATGAAAAAAAAGTTTGGAAAACCCAAAAGTGCACGACTCATAATGCTCATTTAATTAAGAAATATTAATAAAATAAAAAATGTGATAAAAAATATATAAATTAGCTACACAGAAAAAAAAATGTTCTTGAATCAAGCATATAATTTTAAAGAACTTAATACTCTTGATTTGAGTAGAAAAATTCTTGATTTAAAGAAATTTAACTTGATTCAAGAAAATTTCGTCTTGATTCAAGACAATTACTCTCTTTAAAATTATATTCTTGGTTCAAGAATTTTTCTCTTGAATATTTTTGTTTTCGGAGTTCCATACATGACGGACAGAAAATTTTTTGACCTATTTTGATGTTTTTTTTTTCCGTTTCTATTGATGGCACTTATGAGCATAGCAAGACGTATCAAAAATTACATTTACTTTTTATTTTATTTTCTAAAATTTAATTCTTTGGTAGCGAGCAAATTTAAAGATAATGCGCCATCTGTTGGATATGTTTAAAATTATATCTTATAGTGCATCAGCAAAACAACTTTTTCTTCCATAAAATTAAATTATTTTTGATGAAAGAATGTAAGATTTTAAAGAATATTAAAATTGTCAAAAATTTGGATGTTGGATATTTTTAAAATTATAATTGAAAAAATTCTCTATGGGCCTGAGAAATGTTTCCAAATGGTATATATGGCATGTTTGAGCACGTAAAGTCATGTACAACTATCATAGTTATAGATACATGATGTATGATTTGTGCTAGAGCACTCGCGATGATTGGATTGAATCTTATTTTATTTGACGTATCAATTTACATTGATATAGAAAATAATAATAACAAAACGATATCATTGATTTAAGCTTTTGACATCTCGACATGTAGATTGAAATGTAAATATCTAATGAATACTTTTGAAAACAGTTATATAAACATTTTATAAATCAAAATGAAAGATGTTATGAATTTGGATTGGACATATCTTTGGGTTTACTCGTAGCAACCCTTAACTGCCAAACTCTAAACTGGTACAGAGAGTGTCTAGAGAGTAAACAACATCGAATCGCCGCACCAGTGAGCACAATCGCCCACATTTTCCTCTGCTGAGGAAGTAGGTCACTCTACTACCGGAAAGAGAGGGTAAACCATCGAGGAGAAAATTAGCCTAGCTGCACCCGTCGATTATTTTCCCTTATCCCGAAAGAAATTTATCGAGATAACCAACAAACAAAAAAGGTTCATTGAAAATCTATTTGCTGAATCAGAAACAATGGCACGGTATCAAGTATCTGTCGATAAAAAACAATCCTTAGTAGTTATATAACCTCCCACGATTAGATTGTCAGATCATTTACATTTTCGCAATTTCCAGTCAGCCCACAATTCTATTATTCAACACGAGTCATGAATAATGCCTGAGGACTGAGGACTGAGGACTAAAACAGGCATAAAGTACCAGTATCAGTATCTGTTGTCGTATTATATTGGTAGTAGTTGCTAGTTGGTATAGATATAAAAGAAAGAGAAGGGAATTATTGGGGATGGAGTAACGATTGGCTGAGGTTCTTGATACTTGCTACTTCCTGCTTGCTACTTGGTATTATCAGCAGACATGTATAGAACTGGTTGTAACTCCAGGGGCATATCGAACAAGATCGAACGAGCATGTTTCCCTTCAATTCGGATACTTGAATTTATCACGAGATCGATCGTCCCTGATAAAGACAACGAGCTAGATGGAGATGCTAGATGCTAGATTGTCAGAGCAAGAGAGCTTTAAAAAAAGATTGTGGTTTTTATAAAAAGATCACAGAGAAAATAAAGTATTTGAATTAATTATATCTGCAAAAAAAAAATTTTAAATGACCATTTATGGACTTATATGGTTAAATGTGGAATTATTAGGCTAGATATTAGAGTAAAAAAATTATTTTTCATTTTTTGAGAGCTTAACTATAGATTAAAATTTGTTTTATTAATAAAAAATGGTTTAGTGATTAATTAAACTCAAAATAAATGGCAGATAAGCTTCTTAGAAGATTTAAAAAATTTATTTTGATTTTATTACTTAATTCTTGAAATTCAACTCTCTGTTAGGGAGAAGATTTAACGACCATGCGCCACCTAGCGGATATTTTTGATACTATTTAGATCGAAAAATTTATTTTGATTCTATTACTTAATTATTAAAATTCAACTCTCTACTAGGGAGAAGATTCAACGACCATGCGCCACCTAGCGGATATTTTTGGTACTATTTAGGTCAAAAAATTATTTGTGGAAATCTATGACTATTTTTGGATGAATTAGGATATATGTTGACATATATGGCCAAATCAAAAAATTTTCAACGGTTATAGGTAGATTTTAATTATAATTTTTTAATGATTTCAGGAGAAAATGATTAAAGTATGGGAGACACTCTGCGCCAGATGAAGTGGATATTTGCTACAGAAAAGCAGGAGGTATGAGGCGTGAAAGAATAAAGACGAAGCGTAAATATTGATAATCGCTCAAACGGGGACACAACTCAATGGCAGAGAATAGCAGCCCAAGTGCCAGGGACAGAAGTAACAAGAGTCAAGGTATGTGTAGTAGATAGTAGATAGTAGATGTATAAATGTCCGGAGGAATCTGTACATGTGTGCCGAGTATAGTTATAGTTATAGTTATAGTTATAGCCAGTTTACGATCGATTTTGACCCTTGAGGGATACGCGAGTAAAGACTAAAATAGAATACGGAAGATTGGTGGTCGGGGGAAAAGTGCTATAAAAATAATCTCGCTTTAAAGTTATACCTCTTTTCATTTTATTATTTTCTTTTATTAATTACTCTGCTTGCAAATTCTATTTATAATTATCAATTAATTATTATATTACCGAGGTGAGGAATCTCCTGTTAACGTTGTACATCATTGTACGATGTAATGATGTTAATACAGAAGTAGGAACAATGCACGGAGAGAATTGAATGGAAAAAATGATCATCTTAGTTATTGTAGAATTTTTTTAATTTAACTCGATAGGAATTAATATCCCTTACATCATTAAATAAACAATCTCAATTTAAGTATCTACCAACCCTATCATTTTATTTACAATTATTTATATTAATAACAGCTGTCTAATTTTATTTTATAAACATCATCAATATTATAAACGTTATTATCTAATATTAATATTGTTTGTCAGAATTAACTCATTTAGTTTAAAATTTTTAATTGGAAATTTTTCTTTAAACTTTATAATCTCGAAAAAGATATTTATAATAGGAATATTTGACAGATGGTAACAGTTATCATCACAAAGTACAATAATTATCATCTAAGCTAATTTAAATTTCATATAAAAAATCATGATCCTCGATAGTAATCGTCAGCATCCTTAATAATAATTACTACAATTAAAATAATTAATATTAAGATACTTTATTATAGAAAGTTCTATTAAATGATTATTAATTCTAATTACAAAATTATTAAACTAATCATTCCAATACTGGACAAATCTTAGATGATTAACCCAAAAAATTTCGTACTGTAGATCATATAATTTAATTCTCTCCATGTGACGCTCATATCACACATATGAAGCCAGAAAAATCCTAAAATTATGTTTCAATATCATGAATTTTCATATCCGGCCATATATGCGCATATCAAAAAATTTTTTGGTGATTAATTAAAAATAATTGATAAAAACACTGATAGAATTAATTATTTCAACGCTGGACAAATTAAACTACTATCTTAGATGATTAACCGAAAAAATTTCGTATTGTAGATGATGTAATTGAATTCTCTCCGTGCGGAGGTGAAAAGTAATCCTCTAGCATTATCAACCCAAAAAGTTATTTAATTATTGTGTGTTTAATTGAAACTGGAGAATTATTCATTGAGCAATAGTAACAATATTAGTAATAGCGATAGTTGAGTACAGAATATCATTCCACGTGAACGCCCTGGGAATTCATAACCTCATTCTCGAAAAATTTCTTTATACCAGGGAGCTCGGTGTCTGTTGTCGGCGGTACAGTATATAATATATAGCATATAGTATATAATATATAACATATAACATATAATATTGGTATATTATATTATATATCGGTCCTGGTCTCCGGCTCTCAGCTGCGTCGATTCGCGCGCCGACTCTGCACTCTGCAATAAATGCACGAGGTTGTGGGAGAATCTAGTTAAATCGAATCACGTGCTGCGGCACTCCATGCCCGCCGTGAGGTGTGGCATGGCAAGTTCACTGGGAACTAAACCTGGAGAAGTTAAGGGGAAAACTCACTCACTCCTTTCCCGGCGACCGAGAGATGGAGATCGAGAGCGAGACAACCAGCCTGCACCGAGAAGAGCCATAAAGTTGGCCGGGGTTGCTACTACTTCTCTGTATTATATCTTTCTTTTTATGTTTTATATATATAGATATAGATATAGATATATATTTCGCGATCCGAAATTTCGAGTTACTACCGCTGCAATCGATCCGCCGTAAAACTTTCCCGAAACTTATAAAATTCGCATTAAACTTGTTCATTTCTCGAGCAAGTTAAATAAAATTAGGAATGCCGAGTACAAACCTGTATTTCCCGAGTTTATTTTACCGGTTTATAAAGAGCTTTTCCGATTACCCGCAATCTATAATTCCGGAAATAACTTTCCAAGTATAAATTTGTTTTGTTCTCCTTTCTTATCAGTGAATTATTTGAGAATTTTCAGCCTGTCATAGTGTCTTTTTTAATTTATATTTTTATCGGATGATATATGCTATTCAAAAAAAAATTGTTAAATTGTTTTTATATTTATTCTATGTTAAAAAAAATCTTCATTCAAGATAAATATTCTCTTCTTTTAATTTTAATTTATATTTTTATCAGATTTCTCCGATAAAAAATAAAAAAAGAATTTTAATTACTTAAAATATTTATTTTGTACTGAAAAAAATTTCTTGATTTAAAAAAAATTCATTTAAAAATTTTGCTCTTTATTTTAATTATTTATTTTGAATTAATTCGAGAAATTTATAAATAAAATAAAGAATATAAAAATTTTTAATGAAGAACAAAAATTATTCGATATTAAAAAACACAATTTCTAATCAAAATTGACTGCAAGTTCATTTCTGCGATAGTAATTATATATTTTTTTTTTTAAATATTTTGTCTGATAAAACATTTTTTATCTTTGATAAAATTCAACACAAATTTTCATCTTGAAATTTGAATAAAATTACAGAATTTCTCAACAGCATATTACACTAAAAAAAAATACTTTTATTAAGAAAATTTTCTTGATACAAAAATTGATGTTCTTGAAAATTTACAGAAATATATATTCTTAGCTCAAAGACTTGTTAAATTGATTGAAATAATTTTTACTTAATTTAAATAAAGTTATTTTCTTGTTTATCTATTATTCAAAGGTAAATATTGATGCTCTTCTCTTCATAAATTAATAATTAATAATAATAATAATAGAATATTTGATCGTCATCGAATTTTTTGAACCAAGAAATTGTTAATTGAGTACAACAATTTTTTTTTCTCAGTGAATATTACAATCTTCCTTTGAATTTTAAGTATTGCTTCTAAAAACACTAACCAATAACCGGTAATCCACTAATGGTAATTCAGCTTCTACTGTACGCGTTTAATAACACAAAAGTAATTAAGGAAAACAGTATAAAATATTACTCGGTTTATCTGAAATGACATCGATATTTTAATAGGATTATCTGAGTTAGCGCAAAAAGCTCCAGAAACATAGATCCCACCCCGCCAATACCACGTGACTTTGATCAATGTTTTCCTCTCTACATCCACCAACAAGCTATCTGCACACCTACAGAGGCACTCGCTGGCAAGCAGACTGGCTAAGAGAAAAAGAGAAAAAATTTCTCCTTAAAAGTTTTGAAAACAAAACTAAAAACTGAAAATACTAAATGTAAGTTGAAGAGAGAGAGATACTAAAAGCTCACGGGCAAGTTGTCCCTTTGAATGCTTTAATGTTGGAGCTGACGAGGAGTTCTGGACGTTAAAGTAATATTTTTAGCATTTAAATTTCTATCCAGGCCTGTCGTCAACACATATTCACGCTGCAGGAGTTTTTTTTTATCTCGCGACGTTTTTCTCCTCATCCCATAGGTGAAAACTCTACCGTGATGTCTCAAATTCAAGTGCAAGTTGTTAAGTCCGTGCGAGAACATTTTTTGTCAGTTGGTTTTATAAAACTACGTAAATATCAGTAACCAGTGGTATGGTGGTGCTGGAAAGGGCGGAGAGAAATTCAAACGGAAAAGAAGAAAAATAAAAATAAGAGTTGTTCGAGGATAAACTTGGAGAGTAAAGAAACTTTTCCTTATTCATAGATTATGTAGTAACTTTTAAAGTGGTTTCCACGTCCAAGTTATTGACAGCAATCGTTTACGTAATTTTAGTAAACATCTCAATATTGTGTGAATGAAAGGAAACAATTTGTTGTTGTATGTAAGGTAGTTTTTTTTATCTTACAATGCATCGACAAAACAACTTTTTTTTTTCATAAAGAGGTAAAAAAGTAAGATTTTAAATATAAAGATTATCAAAAATTTTATAGATGTAACAGGAAAAAATTATAAAGTTATCAAACTATCTAAAACTCCTCCAAAAATTTTAAATAATGATAAATTATCACAAAAAAAATTTTTTTTCACTATTTTGAATTTTTAAATTGAAAAAATATTTTCTAGTTTTGAAAAAAAAACATTTTTTTTTAAAATTTTCCAAGGATTAATTTTAGCAGTATCATACTATTTTTTTCCTCAAATAATTTTTATGATTTGATTATTATTTACGAATTTTTGAAAAATTTTGTATAAAACCATCAACAGACTAAAAATTACAAATTTAAATTACGATCTTTCTAAAGCTAGCAAATAAAACAAAACAACCCCATATCACACTAAAATTTTCCATATTTTCTCACGAATTTTAAATGAATAATTCAAAGTTTAAATTAACTACATTAAAAAAGGTAACTGAAACGAAACAGGATACAAAATTTAATGAATCACTTAAAGGATCTGACGTTTGACTTACCAACAAAACAACAAAAGTCTGTTTAAATGGGGCCGGTAATACAATATAAATATGAATGTGAATATAACGATGAATGTATGAGTCTGATGTGCCGTGTGTTTGTTCTCCTTAGAAACAATGCGTGACTATCATACTTAGTTGTCGTACGAGGGGAAAACAGCCGGGCTTACAGTGGTATCACAGGAGCAGGAGGGTAGTCAGTTGGAGTGACAGGTTACTAATTAAGAAATTCATCAGGGGCTTACGATGATTTAATTTACCACCCGATTTACCACGTGGGATTGTACTCCCAAGTGACGTCAGCACATGCGATGTTTCTGGCTTCCATACTCAGACACCAATCGGAATCCCTTAATAACTAAACAAAACAAAATAATGGCAAGAAATGTTGGTCAAAATTAGGGAAACCCTCATTTGGCTCTAGAACAGTAACACACTAGATGCTTCAACGTACATCTGTTTACAGTGTGCAAACGCGTGTGTTTGCTGGCAGACAAACCTCCTAGTGAGTGTATGAGTGTGTAAACCGTCGACAGTGAGGATGAAAACGCAACAAAGAGCCCCTTTCCTCTGTGGAAACTTTAAAAGGGAAGAGCGAGAGGAATATATCAGCAGAACATAACACAGAGGACAGTAGTAGCAGAAGCTCACCCTGCTCGTTTCACCACCAACAGTAACAGTACAACAACAACACACTCTGGTACGCACACCCACATTCACCCCGAATCGATTCGTAGCCGCGCCGTTACGTGGGATGACGACGCTTTTGGGATCGCTGGACCAGCCACTGCTACTGTTACCCTCCTCTGCCTCTCTTGCTCTTTCACTTCTGCTGGCAGAGTATAAAAAGAGAATAAAATAAACTAAATGAAAAATAGAAATAGAGGAGAAGATAAAAAAGCGAAATAATGAAATTGGTCCTTCAGTTAGAATAGAAAATAGAAAAAAGGGGTTCAGCCAGCTCCCATGTGAAATTCGTCCTCGGTGGTTCAAAGTTAAACGTTTGTCTTTCGAGAGTTCCAATTGAATTCCACCTGGGACCTAGGATGGGCTCTAGATGATAATTGATAAGTAACACTATATCTGATCACGTAGATCTGATCACCAAAGGTAGGGATGATGTGATAACGTACATATGTATATGCATCTATCTACATGTATTGGTAATGGTATTTGTCCAGGTGATAATGGGACGGCAATTAGTTAATGGGATAAGAGTCGGATGTTGATGGTACATGGTATAGCCTATCCACGTCAATCAATCTACAGGCAAAGGACCCTCTAGTTGCGTTAGTTAGTTGTGGGATCATTGACACCACTGGGAACCGCAAAAGCACATATTACTCAGAGGGCAGCTAGCTAGCTCCACGTGTAAGCTCCCTATAATTATACATGCATAAACCATCTCTCTGTATATAATTTATATCAATTGGAATATGCATTGCTAGATTCAACGTTTAGAGTTTGGTTTAGTTTAGTTTAGTTGGAAGGATTAGCCTATCAAACGTCCAGTTGATAGTCGACAGTCGAACTTTCAAACCCGGAGATTAGCTTTGAGGACGTCCACAATGACTAACATATTTGTCTAGCGTCAGTCAAGAGGATTAACTGGTTAGCAGCTAAGTTTGCCAAAAGCATTACCCTTTCACGATTGCACATTGCCTATCTTTGATTCTCCTCACTTGAGAGAAAACTTTACCGAATGATATGCAAGCGACATTTATCACCAACTACCGTCAATTACTGGAGTTCTCCTCCTTCTCCTCGGGAATAACTTTGCTAAATAACTCCTTACGCTCAAACAATATCTAGCAAACTATTTAACCGCCAACACCAACAACAGACGGCTGTCAACGTGTCTCAACAATAAAACACATGACTCACTGAACTTGTCATAAACAATAAAGCTAGTTGTGTTAGTGTCTGATATAAATTAATTTTAGTTACTTACGCGGCTTGCACGAAGAGCGAGTGATGTAACGTAGGTAGAAGAGCAGCGGTGATTACTAGAAGCGTGAGACTCCTCCACGAGGTCGTCGCCGTTGGTGCATAAGACTTCATAGTTACTCGCTCAGAGACTCTCTACACCTTGTTAATATGTAATAAATACGTGTTTAAAAGCCCCTGATGATCAGGTTGGCTCAATCAAACACCTGTAAAGCACTCAAACGGGTCCCTAACTATCCCATCAACGTTCATTCTCCTCCTCCTCCTCCTCCTCCTCCTTTATCTCTATGTCTAATTCTGTCACCGTTTTTTTCCAAATCACCAGGATGATCACTAGCTTTGTAGCAGCTGATAGTCTCTGTGTTCCTCCGGGGCAAGTTTTTTCCAGATATGGTCGTTGAATTCGGAAGGATGCCCACTTCCCTCCCGCGGGAAGTTGGCCACTTAAAGAATATTGCCAGAGCTACTGTTTATTTATTAAAAACTGCTAAGAAGAATCACCAAAAACTGTGCAGCCAGTCAACACTTTTAGAACGTAACACGCACCATGCACCTTCAACCATTAATCATGGTCATCAATAATCCATGGGACACTTGTGTCTCACAATTTAACAAATGACAATTTAAAAATGTCACACACTTTAGAAAGGTTTGCAGCAAACAGTCACCGTTTTGTTGGAGATGTTATTGCTGGTGCTGCTATGCTGATTGTGTCGTCGTCGGATTTCTCTTGACGACAACGTTGATCTTGTTCAGAGAACAACGTTGCTCTTGCGAACCGGGGAAATGTAACACCGGGAATGTAACGATAAACAACGGGAATAGTGGGACCGGAAGTAGGAAGGTGCGTAATAGGAATATGATAAACCAGGACCCGAATCTATTTAGGGCCGCTTTAGGGTCCTCTCCTATGAATTCGGAGCCTGTTTGGCGCCGCCGGTCTGCCGGTCGCTCCTCTTCACTTTGATCCTTCCACTGGACATCTCTCGGACGGTCGCACCCGCGCTACGCCGCGCTCGGGAGTGGCGACCCTCACAGATAACCCGGCCGGCGCACCGAGCAAGCGCACAATTCGCCGTTGATCACCCCTTCCCCCTGAGATACTACCGATTCGCGAGCTCCCTCTCGCTGGAAGCTTAAGAGGTAGCTCCGTCTCAGCTACCCCACTACTTGGCTGCTACCCCGCTCGGCTGTCTTCGTTTCTCTGATGCTAACTGCGCGTGGTAAGCTTGGCATTCTGGGGCTGGGGCGCAGCCGCGGCTACCGGTACTCGTTTTTCCCCTTTCGGTGATCACCAACGCCAACACCACCAACACCAGCCTGTAAACAAGCGGAGGCTGCTTCCACCCTTGCCCTGCTTTCGACTCGAGGGGCCACTATCCTCTGGCACGCGCTACGCACACACACGCGTTTACCTACAGAGATGATAAGGAAACTGCCAAGTCTTTAGTCAGGCATTGTCATCACGTGCTTTCGCTCGGTTATTAACCAAAAAATAATCATCATCATTGTCATCGATATTGGAATTTTTTTGTAAGTGGAATTACTATTTTGGTGAAAAAAAATTGTATGCAATCGAATTTGTTCAGCGGAGATTTAGAAAAAAATTTTTGTTAGTTTGTAAAGACATCTTAAAAAATTTTATGAAATTTTTATTAAGAATTCAAGGAATTTTATAAAATAATAGGTTGAATTTTAT
Source organism: Cotesia congregata (assembly GCA_905319865.3). Lineage (NCBI taxonomy): Eukaryota > Metazoa > Arthropoda > Insecta > Hymenoptera > Braconidae > Cotesia > Cotesia congregata. Next base: position 3,479,849 of record CAJNRD030001118.1, on the reverse strand, counting down.
GCTTTAAAAAGAGCATTAATTTTATAACATTATAGGTATTTAACGAAGATAATATATTATTTATTGAAGTTACAGAATTTCTTAATCTAAAAAAATGAACAAGACAAGAAATTTTTAAATTAAACGTTAAAATTCTCTTAATAGTTATTTTGTTCTTAAATTAAGAATATTTCTATTCACGGAGAGAAATTTATAGGAATCTTTCCAACAATTATGGGAATGGATCCTATAATAAAATTATCATTATAGGCATTAATCCTATACTCATTATGGGAACCATACCCATAATTTATGGGAAACGTTCCTATACAATAATGGAATAGCTTCAATATATTATGGGAATGGTTCCTATAATATTATGAAAATGGTTCCTATAATATTATAGGAATGGTTCCTATAATATTATAGGAATGGTTCCTATAATATTATGGGAATGACGCACATAATAATAGAAAAAAGTTTATTTTCTTAATAATGAAGCAATCACTTTAAAAATATCAAGTAATTATTAAATAAAAATCAGTGACAAACACACGCACAGAAGAAGTAAATATATAATTAATTTTGAAATTTTTTTTGTAGAACGAAAATTCATCCTTATTTTATTTATTGTAAAAACTCCGATCGCGGATGTTTTTCGGAGTGAAATTCGAAAGCACTCAAAAATCACTCTGAAATCACTCCGCAAATAAAAACTCTGGATTCACTCCCTACGCGGAGTGATTAAATACTTCACTCCGGAACTCCGAGTGATGGGAGTGAAATTCACTCCGGATTTTTTACAGTGTATCGTAGTTATATTCATTGTTTTGTTATTTATTTTGATACGCCGAAGGCCGCGACGCAGTTTAGTAGACCTGGTTATCATTTCTTTAAATTACACGATTATTGTTATTATTCAATTAATTACACTCATACATATCGCTCTTTTTTTGTCTTCAGTTTTTTTCTGATAACAAAACTTTAAAAACATAATTTTAATTGTCAAATGAAACGTTAAATTTATTATTTGATTACTTTTTAATAGTATTGTTTTTTGTTCAAAAACAAAAGATTCTTTATTATAATAATAATAGTAATCAAAATTTCTCTATTCTAAGAATTAAAAAGATAAATAAAAAACTTTTTTGTCATTAATTTTATGATATAAATTAAAATCACGATATTTAAAATTAAATTTCTATAATATAACTTTAATAACTTTGTTGTGGTATAAAAATATTTTTTAAATCAAGCAAAAAATTTTTTTAACCGAGAAATTATTTTTGTTTTAACTAAATTTTACTCAATTCAAAAATTCTTCAAAATAATTATACCAGTTGAAAATTTTTTCTCTTTAATAAAATCATCTGTATTTTTTTTTTTCGCAAAAAAAAAATTTACAAAATTCAATAAAAAGTTGTTAAACTAAAAATAATCTTTAAAATAAGTCTTTAGTCAGGCATTGTCATCACGTGCTTTCGCTCGGTTATTAACCAAAAAATAATCATCATCATTGTCATCGATATTGGAATTTTTTTGTAAGTGGAATTACTATTTTGGTGAAAAAAAATTGTATGCAATCGAATTTTTTCAGCGGAGATTTAGAAAAAAATTTTTGTTAGTTTGTAAAGATTTCTGACATCTTAAAAAATTTTATGAAATTTTTATTAAGAATTCAAGGAATTTTATAAAATAATAGGTTGAATTTTATGCTCTAAAAAGAGCATTAATTTTATAACATTATAGGTATTTAACGAAGATAATATATTATTTATTGAAGTTACAGAATTTCTTAATCTAAAAAAATGAACAAGACAAGAAATTTTTAAATTAAACGTTAAAATTCTCTTAATAGTTATTTTGTTCTTAAATTAAGAATATTTCTATTGAGTCAAGTTTTTTATCAGTGTTTACAAAAAAGAAAATATCCTCTAAATTAAAAAAGATGAAATAAAAATAAGTGTAAAGTTAACTAAGTATCGAATTATCGCAACAATACGGTCACCGATTCCTTATTGATTCAAAAATCAAATAATAGTAATAAAAAATTTATCTATTTTAAATTAAGAATTGAAAAGATAAATCAAAAATTTTTTCGTCATAAATTTTTTGCTATGAAAAAAAAAACACGATATTTGAAATAACATTTATATAATGTAACTTTAATAATTTTGTTATAGGATCAAAATAGTTTTTTGTCAAATTTTTTTTTTTTATGAGAAAAAATTAAGCTGATAAAAAAATATTATTTTTAAGCGTTAGATCATTTTAAATCAACCAAGAATTTTTTAACCGAGAAATTGTTTTTGTTTTAATTAAATTTTACTCAAATCCAAAATTCTTCAATTTTTTGTTTTTAATAAAATCAACTTTTTCCGTCTGCTTTTTATTCTAAATAAAATTCAGAAAATTTAATAATAAGTTACAGACGATAAAATACAAATGATAAATTTATATTCATATATAAATTCGATTTATAAAAAGAAATAATTATTTTTAACGTTTGGTAGTAGTCATTCGACTGATTTGTACATTTAATTATAAATATTGATGAAGCTAAATTGGGGAAAAAAGATTAATAATTTAATATTCATAGATCTGAAAATTTTTTTATTGATATCACAACATACAAGTTGGATAAAAAAATACAACAATAAATTCATAGAAAAAAGATCAACGTAAATAAACAGCACACGTGTCAATTGTATTATTAATTTATATTCCAATGATATAGTTAAACATTTTATAATAATTTATTCATAAATTGAATATTTTGTAAATTATCGATGAATTGCTGATTCCATTTTTAACGATTGGTTGCCCAAAAAAAAAACAATAAGAAGCAATATTTGAGACGCGTTGATCAATCAGGATGTTGCTTAAAAGATTTTGGTACACACCAGCATTTGACGTTCAAGAAGCTTTCCCAGTGTCCTCGTCTGTATCCGAACTGTTTGCACTCTTCGTCACAGTCTGTGATGAATTCTTTGTCCTTCCCATAGTAGCGTCCAATTAACGCGTCAGCTTGAACTTCATTTTTTGGAGAAGAGACGATCACCAAAAAAGTCAAGCAGACCAGCAGCAACATTGAACTGCAGCTTTTTGCCATTTTTTAATTATTATTTACTTTTTATAACTTGATACTTCAAATTACAGAAGTTTACTGCGTATGTGCCTTCACTTTCGGTTTATATACTTGCCTCAACAACATGGCTACTGGAAAAAATTGGAAGTGGGAAAAAATTAAACTAGTTTCTATTATTATTATGAACTATTTTTGGTATGACTACGTGCGTTGATATTTTGTCTGGGGATATTTTATCGCGGGGATATTTTATGAAGGATATTAACGCGTGTCACCGCTGGTATTTTGCGTAGATATTAATATTATTCACTCTTTCGATCAGATACCGCATAGACATGAATAATAACTGAAATCTATAAACGAAAAAAAGTAACTTTATCGTAGTTATATTCATTGTTTTGTTATTTATTTTGACTAGAATTTTTAACGGCGCGCATTCGCGCGCCCCCTATCGAAATTCTCGATTGAATTTATCCTGTTCGATTTATATCGATATATTGATATGTTCACGTACCAGGAGATTGACCAATAGTAACTGAGGAGGGTTTATATTCTACCAATAAGGAATCAGGTCTCATTTTTTCGACTATTGACTAACTTCAAACTGTCATGTATTTTTATTGTAGGGATACGCCGAAGGCCGCGACGCAGTTTAGTAGACCTGGTTTTCATTTCTTTAAATTACACGATTATTGTTATTATTCAATTAATTACACTCATACATATCGCTCTTTTTTTGTCTTCAGTTTTTTTCTGATAAGAAAACTTTAAAAACATTATTTTAATTTTCAAATGAACCGTTTGTTAAATTTATTATTTGATTACTTTTTAATAGTATTGTTTTTTGTTCAAAAACAAAAGATTCTTTATTATCATAATAATAGTAATCAAAATTTCTCAATTCTAAGAATTAAAAAGATAAATAAAAAACTTTTTTGTCTTTAATTTTATGATATAAATTAAAATCACGATATTTGAAATTAAATTTCTATAATATAACTTTAATAACTTTGTTGTGGTATAAAAATATTTTTTAGATCAAGCAAAAAATTTTTTTAACCGAGAAATTATTTTTGTTTTAACTAAATTTTACTCAATTCAAAAATTCTTCAAAATAATTATACTAGTTGAAAATTTTTTCTCTTTAATAAAATCATCTGTATTTTTTTTTTCGCAAAAAAAAAATTTACAAAATTCAATAAAAAGTTGTTAAACTAAAAATAATCTTTAAAATAAGTCTTTAGTCAGGCATTGTCATCACGTGCTTTCGCTCGGTTATTAACCAAAAAATAATCATCAGCATTGTCATCGATATTGGAATTTTTTTGTAAGTGGAATTACTATTTTGGTGAAAAAAAATTGTATGCAATCGAATTTTTTCAGCGGAGATTTAGAAAAAAATTTTTGTTAGTTTGTAAAGATTTCTGACATCTTAAAAAATTTTATGAAATTTTTATTAAAAATTCAAGGAATTTTATAAAATAATAGGTTGAATTTTATGCTCTAAAAAGAGCATTAATTTTATAACATTATAGGTATTTACGAAGATAATATATTATTTATTGAAGTTACAGAATTTCTTAATCTAAAAAAATGAACAAGACAAGAAATTTTTAAATTAAACGTTAAAATTCTTTTAATAGTGTTACGTTCTTGTAAATTTTAAATTTATTAAAAATTTTATAAATTTATTTTAAAAATTTATAAATCATTATTTTAATTAATTAATCGTTACTCGAGGTATCTCGTAACGGAAATACCTCGAGATAACAAATTTCTAGAACGTCAACGCAGCACAGTAGACTAAACAGTCTACGTTGTGGGTTTTGGACTGCGTTGATGTTCTCATAGGGTAACCTGAGATGCAACGTCGCTAAAATCTTATTATATAAACTCTTTGTAATTATTATTTAACGATACATTCTGTCTTCAGACTTCTTCTGAAGCAGTCAGTCCTTGGACTTAGCAGAGGAGCAATCTCTGCTGGTCCGAGGCTGAACCTGCCTTATCCTTTTTGAATAAATCTTATTAGTTGTTAATCAATTAATATGAATAGTTATTAAAACCTTATCCCCCAGGGTGTAAGCGCTTTTATTAGCTGTTTTCCACCCTGGTGAAATCGCCGAAGCGCTAGTCAGCGTTTTGGCATTCCAAATCACCTACCTAAAGCAGGTTATTTTAAAGTTATATTTCAAAATTTATAAATTTATATCGTTTAAAAGTACTTCGTGGATAAATCATTGACACGACCCACCTGGAGTCTATTGACATCCTAATGAGGTCAAAATCTGGACTTAAATAATTTTAATTAATATACCCTATTTTTGGGAACGTAACAATAGTTATTTTGTTCTTAAATTAAGAATATTTCTATTGAGTCAAGTTTTTTTTCAGTGTTTACAAAAAAGAAAATATCCTCTAAATTAAAAAAGATGAAATAAAAATAAGTGTAAAGTTAACTAAGTATCGAATTATCGCAACAATACGGTCACCGATTCTTTATTGATTGAAAAATCAAATAATAGTAATAAAAAATTTATCTATTTTAAATTAAGAATTGAAAATATAAATCAAAAATTTTTTCGTCATAAATTTTTTGCTATGAAAAAAAAATCACGATATTTGAAATAATATTTATATAATGTAACTTTAATAATTTTGTTATAGGGTAAGTGTGGGTATTACTGCGGGTGTGGGTATTACTGCGGATTTTTTTATTTCAATTATAAATAAATGGTACTTGAACTTTTTAAATTAAAAAAAATTGTTGCTAATAATTGAAATCTTCAAGAAAATATTTGTACAGTAGTTTTACACATACAACAATTATTCAATTTGTTATTAATAAATTAAAATTAGCTGGCTATGCAGGTAGTAAACTATAGCTTTTTTGTGAGTTTCTATACGAAAAGAGTTGATACTAAAAGATCTTTTTCTTTACATAAAATGGTTCAAACTTAATATTTTTTGCATATAAAAGAAAGATAACCCTTCTTTAATATCAGTCATGTATTAAAAATTGAATTTTGATCAATTAATATTGTTTATTTAAGGACGCAGTAATAGGTACCAATAAACAGAATATGTTTGTATTACTGCGAATATTTTCAATAATCCGCAGTAATAGAAGCACCTCTATTTGTATGCATTTGTACCAATTACTGCGGGTGTAAAATGCATATATTGTAACCTAAAAAGAAAATATTGCCTGTCAATTGACATCTTAAGTTTTACCTTTAAATTGTTCTTAGTTGAAAATAAGTAATCTTTAAAATAAATTATAAACAGAAAATTGATAAAAAATAAAACCAATAAATCAAAGTTGATGAAAAATACAAGCGATAATTATAATAAAGAATTTGTTGTGTTAAATTAAGCAAAAAAACTTTCAAATCAAGAAATTTCCATCAAATTAAGTGAATGTAACTTTATTCAAAAATTTTTCTGATTGATATAAAAAAATTCAAATTGATTTTTTTCAATCAAGATTTGTGTTTCTTCGATCAAGTTAATTTTTTTGATTACTATAAAGATCTTGCTTGTTATGTTATACATCTCTATTCCGGTTATTATTATTAATTTAGACACACTGCGTTAAATTATCATATTTATTGATATGAATTCAAATGATTTCAGAAATACGTTTTTCTAATCAAGTCATTTTATTAAACGAATAATTATCTTTCAAACGTATTTTATTAATATCTTATATGATCCCGAAATTGCTTATCATTGAATTTCATCCGCAGTAATATACACGCAGTAATAGGGTCATCCGCAGTAATTGGCACGCAGTAATAGAGACAAGCTCCTTTTATACCCTCAGTAATACATGCATATGACTTTTTTTTGAAATGCTTATTATTTAAACAAAATATTAGTTTATCGCACTCTTGATTTTTTTTGAGTCAATAATGAGTCAAACTTTGGATTAAAAAAAAAAAATTATTGTTATTTTTGAAAAATTCAAAGAAAATGCTTCTGAAGTAAAACCTACAGAAAAAACCGCAGTAATACCCACACTTACCCTAGGATCAAAATAGTTTTTTGTCAATAAATTTTTTTTTTTAGCTGTTAAAAAAAGCTGATAAAAAAATATTATTTTTAAGCGTTAGATCATTTTAAATCAACCAAGAATTTTTTAACCGAGAAATTGTTTTTGTTTTAATTAAATTTTACTCAAATCCAAAATTATTCAATTTTTTGTTTTTAATAAAATCAACTTTTTCCGTCTGCTTTTTATTCTAAATAAAATTCAGAAAATTTAACAATAAGTTACAGACGATAAGATACAAATGATAAATTTATATTAATATATAAATTCGATTTATAAAAAGAAATAATTATTTTTAACATTTGATAGTAGGCATTCGACTGATTTGTACATTTAATTATAAATATTGATGAAGCTAAATTGGGGAAAAAAGATTAATAATTTAATATTCATAGATCTGAAAATTTTTTTATTGATATCACAACATACAAGTTGGATAAAAAAATACAACAATAAATTCATAGAAAAAAGATCAACGTAAATAAACAGCACACGTGTCAATTGTATTATTAATTTATATTCCAATGATATAGTTAAACATTTTATAATAATTTATTCATAAATTGAATATTTTGTAAATTATCGATGAATTGCTGATTCCATTTTTAACGACTGGTTGCCCAAAAAAAAACAATAAGAAGCAATATTTGAGACGCGTTGATCAATCAGGATGGTGCTTAAAAAATTATTGTTCACACCAGCAAATGTTGTTCAAGAAGCTTCCGCAGTGTCCTCCTCTGTATCTGCGGCGTTTGCACTCTCCGTTACAGTCGCTGGTGTAATTAACTCCCCCCCAAACGCAGCTTCCAATTGACACGTCAGCTTGAACTTCATTTTTTGGAGAAGAGACGATCACCAAAAAAGTCAAGCAAACCAGCAGCAACATTGAACTGCAGCTTTTTGCCATTTTTTGATTATTATTTACTTTTTATAACTTGATACTTCAAATTACAGAAGTTGACTGCGTATGTGCCTTCACTTTCGGTTTATATACTTGCCTCAACTACATGGCTACTGGAAAAAATTGGAAGTGGGAAAAAATTAAACTAGTTTCTATTATTATTATGAACTATTTTTGGTATGATTACGTGCGTTAATATTTTGTCTGGGGATATTTTATCGCGGGGATATTTTATGAAGGATATTAACGCGTGTCACCGCTAGTATTTTGCGTAGATATTAATATTATTTACTCTTTCGATCAGATACCTTATAGACATGAATAATAACTGAAATCTATAAACAAAAAAAAGTAACTTTACACTGTAAAAAATTTGCGGAGTGAACGTGGAGTGAATAAGGAGTGAATGATTTTTAATTGATTTACTCCCAGCGGGAGTGATATTTACTCCGAGAAGGAGTTAATTTTTATTAATAATAAAATTCACTCCACATTCACTCCCAAAATAAATGAATTTAGAAATAAATAAATTTTTGTGAAGAAAATATTTTTATAAACCTTTTTTATATTTAATTATTAAAAATATAATTTATTATTTTTCATAATATTTCATTTTAATCATTATTATAATGTTTTTATTAATTTTTTTTTTTATAAATTAATTATAATTAAAAATTTTCAAAAAAAATAATATATATACATACTAGCGGACCCGACGGACGTTCTCATGTACACACGTCTTAAATTAAGAAATTTTAGGAATGAGCTTGTATAGTTAAAAACATCATTAGTTAACAATATGCAATGGGCATTCTTCAATAATTAACATTTTCGTAAATATAAGCCCATTTTGATTTTATGCTTATCAAGAGCTTTCATTTGAGTACCCACATATTTGATATATTTTATATATTTATATATATTTTACAACTAACATATAAATAAAATATATAAAAAATGTCATGTGGGTACTCAAATGAAAGAACTCAATAAGTGTAACATCAGGATGAGCTTATATCTTTCAAAACTTCAATAATTAAGAGATGACATTGTATCTTGTCAACTAATGATATTTTTAAAGATATAAACTCATCCCGATGTTACACTCGTCAAGACCTTTCATTTGAGTACCCACATCAATTTTTCATATATTTTATATATTTATATATATTATATATATCTATATATGAAAAATATATCAAAAATGCATGTGGATGCTCATCATTAGTTAGCAAAATACATCATCATTCGTTAATTATTAACATTTTCATAAATATAAGTCCATTATGATTTTATACTCATCGAGACCTTTCATTTGAGTACTCATATGAATTTTTTCATATATCTAATATATATGATATTCATAAAATATATGAAAAGTGCATGTGGGTAGTCAAAATCAACAACAATTTATAAAAAAAGAATCTGTTAAATAAACATTTTCTCGTGGACTGAATTGTGAATCTAAACCATTCTGGAATCCACCGGAAGACATACAAAAAATTTAATTAAAATCGGTCCAGTCGTTTAGAAGGAGTTCAGTGACAAACACACGCACAGAAGAAATAAATATATAAAGATTAATTTTGAAATTTTTTTTGTAGAACGAAAATTCATCCTTATTTTATTTATTGTAAAAACTCCGATCGCGGATGTTTTTCGGAGTGAAATTCGAAAGCACTCCGAAATCACTCTGAAATCACTCCGCAAATAGAAACTCTGGATTCACTCCCTACGCGGAGTGATTAAATACTTCACTCCGGAACTCCGAGTGATGGGAGTGAAATGGGAGTGAAATTCACTCCCGATTCACTCCGGATTTTTTACAGTGTATCGTAGTTATATTCATTGTTTTGTTATTTATTTTGATACGCCGAAGGCCGCGACGCAGTTTAGTAGACCTGGTTATCATTTCTTTTAATTACACGATTATTGTTATTATTCAATTAATTACACTCATACATATCGCTCTTTTTTTGTCTTCAGTTTTTTTCTGATAAGAAAACTTTAAAAACATAATTTTAATTGTCAAATTAACTGTTTGTTAAATTTATTGTTTGATTACTTTTTAATAGTATTTTTTTTGTTCAAAAACAAAAGATTCTTTATTATCATAATAATAGTAATCAAAATTTCTCAATTCTAAGAATTAAAAAGATAAATAAAAAACTTTTTTGTCATTAATTTTATGATATAAATTAAAATCACGATATTTGAAATTAAATTTCTATAATATAACTTTAATAACTTTGTTGTTGTATAAAAATATTTTTTAAATCAAGCAAAAAATTTTTTTAACCGAGAAATTATTTTTGTTTTAACTAAATTTTACTCAATTCAAAAATTCTTCAAAATAATTATACTAGTTGAAAACTTTTTCTCTTTAATAAAATCATCTGTATTTTTTTTTTCGCAAAAAAAAAAAATTTCCAAAATTCAATAAAAGGTTGTTAAACTAAAAATAATCTTTAAAATAAGTCTTTAGTCAGGCATTGTCATCACGTGCTTTCGCTCGGTTATTAACCAAAAAATAATCATCATCATTGTCATCGATATTGGAATTTTTTTGTAAGTGGAATTACTATTTTGGTGAAAAAAAATTGTATGCAATCGAATTTTTTCAGCGGAGATTTAGAAAAAAATTTTTGTTAGTTTGTAAAGATTTCTGACATCTTAAAAAATTTTATGAAATTTTTATTAAGAATTCAAGGAATTTTATAAAATAATAGGTTGAATTTTATGCTCTAAAGAGAGCATTAATTTTATAACATTATAGGTATTTAACGAAGATAATATATTATTTATTGAAGTTACAGAATTTCTTAATCTAAAAAAATGAACAAGACAAGAAATTTTTAAATTAAACGTTAAAATTCTCTTCATAGTTATTTTGTTCTTAAATTAAGAATATTTCTATTGAGCCAAGTTTTTTTTCAGTGTTTACAAAAAAGAAAATATCCTCTAAATTAAAAAAGATGAAATAAAAATAAGTGTAAAGTTAACTAAGTATCGAATTATCGCAACAATACGGTCACCGATTCTTTATTGATTGAAAAATCAAATAATAGTAATAAAAAATTTATCTATTTTAAATTAAGAATTGAAAAGATAAATCAAAAATTTTTTCGTCATAAATTTTTTGCTATGAAAAAAAAAACACGATATTTGAAATAACATTTATATAATGTAACTTTAATAATTTTGTTATAGGGTAAGTGTGGGTATTACTGCGGGTGTGGGTATTACTGCGGATTTTTTTATTTCAATTATAAATAAATGGTACTTGAACTTTTTAAATTAAAAAAAATTGTTGCTAATAATTGAAATCTTCAAGAAAATATTTGTACAGTAGTTTTACACATACAACAATTATTCAATTTGTTATTAATAAATTAAAATTAGCTGGCTATGCAGGTAGTAAACTATAGCTTTTTTGTGAGTTTCTATACG
>CAJNRD030001118.1:3446889-3467392 GCA_905319865.3 Cotesia congregata | reverse complement strand
TTCACGGTGAGAAATTTCTATTATTTTTTATTCTGCATGGATTTTTAATTTTACAATGGTGCATATTACTAGTGAACCTTATTGACTCAGAATGAAATTTTACAATGGCCCATAGTAATTTCCGAAACAAATGAAATCAGACATAGCAAACGGTAGAAATTGAAATGTACCATAGTAAAATGAAATATGCAATAATTTAAATTTCCGAATAATTTAAATTTACTATAGCAAAAAAAATAAGAAAATGTTTGTAAAAAATAAAAAATTTTAATTAAAAAATATTTTTAGCAATCAAAAGAAATATCAAACCAAACAAGATTTTTTTTTTTGTTTGTAATAATTTTTAAAAATATTTTTTTAAAATATAGTTTTTTTTTATTTTTTTTCTATTTTTTTTTTTATTTTTAACAATTAACGTAGGATTTATTTTGGCAGTTAATTTTATTATAATTAATTATAAACACAATATATAACTTTTCCATTATTTTTTATTATAATAATAATATATTATTAGAAAAGTGTTGGTTGCAGGTTAACCATCAAATGTTTGTTTTCATTTTAATTTTTCACGGTAAATTATTAAATATTTTATTATTTGGGAATCTTACAAATTTTTATTAATTATTCATATGTTGATGGATTTATAAACTAATATTTATTTAAAACAATGTTTATTGCAATTAACATATGAATAGTTAATAAAAATTTGTAAGATTCCTAAATAATAAAATATTTAATAATTTACCGTGAAAGATTAAGATGAAAACAAACATTTGATGGTTAACCTGCAACCGACACTTTTCTAATAATATATTATTATTATAATGAAAAATAATTTAAAAGTTATATATTGTGTTTATAATTATTTATAATATAATTAACTGCCAAAATAAATCCTTCGTTCAAATTAAAAATAGAAAACAAATAAAAAAAACTATATTTTAAAAAAATTTTTTTAAAAATTATTACAAACAAAAAACATCTTGTTTGGTTTGATATTTTTTTTTATTGCTAAAAATATTTTTTACTCTAAAATTTTTTATTTTTTACAAACATTTTCTTATTTTTTTTGCTATAGTACATTCGGAAATTTAAATTATTGCATATTTCATTTTACTATGGTACATTTCAATTTCTACCGTTTGCTATGTCTGATTTCATTTGTTTCGGAAATTACTATGGGCCATTGTAAAATTTTATTCTGAGTCAATAAGGTTCACTAGTAATATGCACCATTGTAAAATTTAAAATCCATGCAGAATAAAAAATAATAGAAATTTCTCACCGTGTAGTTATATTCATTGTTTTGTTATTTATTTTGATACGCCGAAGGCCGCGACGCAGTTTAGTAGACCTGGTTATCATTTCTTTAAATTACACGATTATTGTTATTATTCAATTAATTACACTCATTCATATCGTTCTTTTTTTGTCTTCAGTTTTTTTCCGATAAGAAAACTTCAAAAACATTATTTTAATTGTCAAATGAACCGTTTGTTAAATTTATTATTTGATTACTTTTTAATAGTATTGTTTTTTGTTCAAAAACAATAGATTCTTTATTATAATAATAATAGTAATCAAAATTTCTCAATTCTAAGAATTAAAAAGATAAATAAAAAACTTTTTTGTCATTAATTTTATGATATAAATTAAAATCACGATATTTGAAATTAAATTTCTATAATATAACTTCAATAACTTTGTTGTTGTATAAAAATATTTTTTAAATCAAGCAAAAAATTTTTTTAACCGAGAAATTATTTTTGTTTTAACTAAATTTTACTCAATTCAAAAATTCTTCAAAATAATTATACTAGTTGAAAATTTTTTCTCTTTAATAAAATCATCTGTATTTTTTTTTTCGCAAAAAAAAATTTACAAAATTCAATAAAAAGTTGTTAAACTAAAAATAATCGAATTTTCTTGACTCGATTATTTTCTTTCACTATTATAGTCAAGCATTTAGGATCTTCAGCAGCCTTTTGAGATTAGAGAAACTCCCTAGGTATTTTCTCACGCGAGAGTTCACGTCTTTGGATTCTCAAAATAAATGCCCGGTGTGTTAAATCATAGGGGAGTTGAACGGTTCGATTGTTTATAGTTATTGTTTTCTATTTTGGTCGGTCGAAAGACCAGTAGCTGATTTACGGGCGACAAGAATAAAAAAGTATTTGTCAAGATGGATATCGAGTGTAGGAGGTGTAGGGGCACTATCAGATTTTCTTCGGAGATGCAAGGGGAAGGGTCAATTGGGTACTTTAATCGGGGCAGCTGGTAACTGGTAGCAAGTTGGAAGCTATCCACCAAAATTTACCGTTTAACGTTTGGAACTCGATCTTGCTTAGCGTTAACGCCTCCAGCAGTCCTACTTCTATATCTATATTTCTCATAAATACCCTTTTTGCCGGATCGCTTATGGCTATGACGCATCATCAGCTCGATAGAGGTAACACGAGCGAAGATAAATCGCCGCGGATGATTGTTAATACTCTTGAATGTATAAATTTAACATAACAGGGCTATAATATTACGCCGCGTGTGCAAGAAAAAAAAAAAGTTTGGAAAATCCAAAAGTGCACGCCTCATAACGCTCATTCATTTTTTAAGAAAAAATAAATTGTGTAATTGATTAAAAAAAAAAAAATTATAATTAAATAATTTCTTACAGAGTATTTTTTTTTTTTTTGAAATATCAGCGCCTTTTTTTCTTGTCATATGCGCACGCAAAATGTTTTACTGTGGATCAAACGACACTTAAAATATTTTAATTAAAATCTTTTTACTTAAAAAAATTACTGTTGAAAGTTAAAGCAGATAAACCCGATTTGTTACGAGTGAAGCGAGGTTTAATAGTCCTTTGGTCTTGGACCCTAAAGCTTACTGGAGCTTGAATAAACCTAAACACTGTCTCAAATTCCTTGTCTAAAGTTGGGTCTAACGTCTGTGTTGTCTATTGGTTGTTGTATAAATTTATAGAATGCGAGTTAGAGAATGAGTGTGTATGTTGATGTGATTTCTCAATGCATACAAGTTGGGAAGTACGGGGTGAACCCTTTTCTCCTGCTCAGTAGACTGCTCGAACCAATTTTCGACGGACGATCGATCCTACAGGAGTTTACGTGTGCGATATAGAAGTCGCCACGCCGGATGCATTTCACTGTTCTCTCTTTATCTTTATCTTTTTCTTCTCTGTTTCTACTCGACAAGAGGTTTTAGACTTTTAGGGGTCACAGACAGAGACGACCAGACAGTAATAAAAGACCGAGAGATATTGAAAGCAATTATGTTAGTAGCTTCAGGCCAAGTATCGGTCAATTTAACTTTTACAAGTCGAAACTTTAAAATATGTTTTGTTCGACTTTTATTCCCTCTTTTTTATTCATTTATTTATTGCTTAATCTATACCCTTTTTATTTTGCTAAATCGTTATCATTCACATTTTTATACGGAAGTTAGTTCATATTTTTTCGGAAATTTAGAAACAAATTTGGTCTTTTATCGGAATTTTATTACTATTGTTTTTGTTTTAGTCAAATTATATTATAAAATATCACTGACTTAAAAATTTTCGAAACTAAAAAAAAATGTTATTATACAAGTCTATTTAAATTATAAATATTAATTCGATAAAAAAATTTCTTTGATTTCTAAAAACTGTCTATTATTTTTGATAAATTTATTTAAAAAAATTAAAGAATTTTTATTTTTATTCGAATTAATTTTTTTTAGTGTATTATCATATTAACTATATAAATTTATATTTTAGCTAAAAAAATTTTCAAAAATAAATTAATAAATCCGTGAAAAAAAAAAAGATCCGATAAATGAAAAAGTTAAACTAAAGATTAATAGTAAAGAAAAGTCCGGATTTTTTTATTAATATACTTAAAATTCAACGGAAAGACTAATCGGCGTTTGCTCATGAAAATTTAAAAAAGTTAATTTGTCGAAAGTTGATATAAAATATAAACTTTTAATATAACGATAGCAGTATATAACTTTTTTAATCACGTAAGTAGATGTTGTAGTAATAATCAAAGTTTGTTTCTTTTGACAAGCTAAAGCTCGACTCGATTTACTTGCCAGTCTGAAGAAAGAGAGAAAGAGAGAGGGCATAAAGTGAGTGAGTGAAAACAATGTTAAACAAATCTAAAACCCATCATACACTTCTGCTCTCCTTCTCTCTCTGTACGATATTATTCAAAGTTTAATTTAATTTCGTGTGTTTTAATAAAATGGGAACCTTTTTAAATTCAGGTACCGCCATTAGTCTTGCATAGCAGCCAAAAATTAATCTAATCTTTGAAAAGTTTAACCGTGCAATTTAATCCGGACGTGTATGAATGAGAGTTACAATCACGCGGAATAAGTCCTGAGAAAAATTTACACTTACACGGAATAGAACCAAGGGAGGAATCTTGTAAGTTAGTTCAATTCCCGAGTACGGTTCTGTGGAATCGATTCAACCTACTCTACTCTATTTAACTTAACTCCTCTCCACGCTATTCTACTCTCCTCTATCTGGCTCGCTGACTCGGATCGGTGCATGCTTCGTAATATTATACACAGGAAAAAAAGTTGACTCTGCAGGTCATCCCTAAAACTTTTCGCAGTATTCAAACTTAGAATTTAAAAACAACTGCAACAACAACAAAGGTTTTTCCAATTTTATCCAATTTAAAGGAAAGACTATTTCAAAGTGTGGAAATTTGATAATGAATGGCTTAGGATATTTATTTGTAGGTTCTTAGATTTAGATTTAAATTTCCTTTATTATTTTGCCAAGGCTAATTGCCGAATGGCAAATTTTAAATACAAAAGAACAATAGTACACTAAGTACAGGTACAAATTTGAGCTATGTTACAATATTTGTAACTTAAATAAGAAATAGACTAATTTCCAAAAAATTTTATCATACCTATAGTGTTCATAGTGTTTGTAGTAGATTTAACGAGAAAATTTTTATGAGTGTAACGTATAAACTTATATATATTATTAAGGGAATAAGCAAAATTTTGTGGCCAGTGTATTTCTATAATAAAATGGGTTTTTATGATTAAATATGGTATCGTTGGAAAAATGCTCTATCTCTAGATACATAATTAATAAATGACCTTGTATCTTGTGAACTATTGATATTTTCAAAGAAATAAACTCATCCCGATGTTACACTCATCAAGATCTTTCATTTAAGTACCCACATCAATTTTTCATATATTTATGTATATTATGTATATGTATATATGAAAAATATATGAAAATGCATGTGGGTACTCAAATGAAAGCTCTTGATGAGTGTAACATAGGGATGAGCTTATATCTTTAAAAACGTCAATAGTTAAAAAAGTATAAGGTAGAAGACCCCACTAGTGGCACCTTTAACGCCTATTAGTGGCACTTTTTCTTTCAATGAAAAAATGTTCTACTCAGAATAAAAATTAAAAACTTTTTTGATCTAAAGGTCTTAAAGATTAGAAATAATATATTCATTATTGAAATTAATGATTTCATTTATTGAATAAGTACCAAAATCAAAAAAAGTATCAGTAATGGGGTCCCCGCCACTAATGGGGTCTTTTACCCTAGTGAAATTTGACAAAAGTCATTAATTTAATAAAGCAAAATTCTATTTATTTATAGTTCACAAATCACGGTAGTCACATAGTGACTGCAAGGTTGGTTGTATTTATAGTTTCAAAACTGATCAAAATCTAATTTCAATAGATGATCATATAAAGCCGGGTTAAAGCATTCAAGGCTACTTAAATTTATAAGAATTTGGGGTAAATTTTGCCATAAACGTATAACCGATACAGCAAGCGAGTTTTCATAAAAAGACAAGGTAAAGTTCAGTATTTCAGAGCTTACATTATTAATTTTTTCGGTAAGTTTCTAAGAACGACGAGACGAGTCCTCAACAAATAGCTCTCTTAAGTAACTTGGTTTACCCGTATGCAGCAATTTGTAGAAAAAGGTGGCCAAAAAATATATTCTTCTTTTTTTTTATTGATAGACAATTTAGCTTGCGTCAAAAGGAAGTGATATTAAAGTTCTTCAATTGTTTCCACATCAAAAAATTTTCTTACCTAAAAGAAAACTTCGGTCAAAATTCCGTCCTCAAAGTATAGAAAGGGCCAATTACGCTTAAACATTTAATTGTAGAAATAAGATATCTCGTTAAACTCTTGGACGAATAACTGCTGAATTCAAGTGTCAACGTTGATTACAGCGTACTTGAGTGTGTTGTCGGGTTGTTAGGTTACCCTGCCAGTTCCCCAACATTATTCCAAACAATTCAACTCCTAACACTTGATTACCATTATTATATATTACATACTATATATAATATACGTATCAGCTAAACATTAAACAGAACAACAGGAGCGATAACGAGCTCTCCTTATAACCTTAAAAATAAATCCGACTCCAAATAATCCCTTCATTTGCATTAACAGAGCAAATATCCGAATGGTTGAAACTTGTTTCCGGATTCCCATTAGCTGGATTTTGTTAATGCTGAAAGTAACATTAGCGCTACTCGGCTGATTAAAAAGAGGAACCTTTTCGTTCGTTCCGTCGAGTAGAAACTTTTTTAAAATATAAATATAAACAGGAAAATAATTGTTGAAAATGCTCTTACTGCTGTTGCTGACCCTGTAGAACACTATTTGACCCATCAACATTTGCACACATTATAATCCACGATGTTGTGTACGATATTATCGCCACCGTCATCATCATCATCATCATCATCATCATCATCGTAGTTGGTGGCGTCATAATAATAATAATGACAATAATGATAATGATAATAATCCAAAGCATGAATAGCCAGTTCAAAGCCGTCGTGTTGGTGTGTATATAACAGCAATATATATTTTGGAAGCAAATTAATCCTCTGCCATCACGTTCACCCAACCATACACGGCTATCCGTCCCAACACATACCAGCTTCCATATATCCAAAATATATGTATGTATATATGTACTAGGCGAGATAATACAAGAGAAATGACACACATGTGTACATACATTCATAACTTTGACAATAAACGCACACATAGAGGGCTTGACGTTTTTATGTAGGCGCTTTTCATCCACCGGATGCGTTTGGACATCTTCATGTTTATGTGTGGAATCATGAACACACACAGAGATATCAATACTCACAATAGTTAAATAATTTACTCCGCGTGAATCGACATTTTTATGTTCAATTACTTATACAAAAGAGTGTATGATAGCTGATGCTGCTCCTGGTGGTTGGTATATCTATTTACAAAGTGGCAACGGCACCTGCGACCAACAAATATGGAAAACTAGTTTTTTATTTATTATTTTTTCAACGTAATCACTTACCATTGGCCACTGGAGCAAATAAACCTACAACAAAATAGAGAAAAAAAAATCTAACAAAAATTTGTAGGAAAGTTAAATTCTGGTTTGCGTGACTATGCAATCAACCGTAACCTCTTGATAGAAGAAAATACCTTTAAAGCAGTACACGGACCAGAATGGTTTCACGATTGCCGGGAAATGGCTGCACCCAAGTAGCAGATTCGATTGCCGAGAGTTAACATCCATTGGAGCCGAAAAGGTTGTTTGCCGTGTGTGTACGAGTGTTGTTGGTAGTGTAAGTGACATGCCAAAGGAAATGCTTAAAGGGCAAAAGCAATGTAACTGTTGGAACTCAATAAACCCAGATCTCCAGCAGGAGCATTTCACAAACCGGATGTTTCTACAGACTCCATTTCAACTAAACAGTCTATGTGGATAGATACATATGTCTATTTGGTATTAATAGAAGGGAGTCTATGTTTGTCGGCTATCATATGCAGATGAATCGGCGATCCCGGTAGCTAACACCTAATATTCGGTAGCATATATACCCCAAGCGGCGCGTTATCATCCTGCAAGGAACATTGGACATTGTCCGGTGGGTTAGTTACCCAATCCCAAGTGGCTCCCACACTTGTCAACGTGTCACTGGATTATGTGTGTCTGGGGTCCACATGTGTTCTGAAGAGAGACTAGGTTAACTCGGGTTATCCTATTGGAATGTTCTCCATAACATATCCCTCTTCCCATCCCTATCCTTATTTCTGTCTAGCTTTGCTATTAGTTACCATATCAAGATACCTTCCTTACACTCCCGTCAATAAATTTTCTGATATGACCATTTCTGGCTTAATATCTTCTGCCATGACTTGATGAGTCATTTATAAATTTTTTTAAATTTAGTATTGAAAATCTCCAACAGATGGCGCATGGTCGCTAAATCTTCTCGCTGCCAGAGAGTTAAGTTTCATAATTTAAGTTTTCAAATGAAAATTATTTCTTGACTCTTCTGCTGCCATAATAAGTCCTTTTAAAATTTTTGAAGAAATCTAGTATTGAAAATCTCCAACAGATGGCGCATGGTCGCTAAATCTTCGCCCTGTCAGATAGTTAAGTTTCAGAATTTAAGTTTTAAAATGAAAATTATTTCTTGACTCTTCTAAAGAGCTTATCTGACATTGATTTTTAATTTAACCAATTACTAGGCTAATTTTCGTTCAATTCAACGTTTATTAAGGGAGACTTTTTTGAATAAATGTGCCCTAAAAAAAAAATAAGTATAATCTAAAAATTAACAACAAATAATGTTTTTATTCAGCCTGGCATGCTCCCATATAAAAATTGACCATGAATAATATATTATACGGGGTTGCCTAAATTATTGAGATAATAATAGCCCAGATAAGTCGAGTTAAAGACTAATAAATCCCAGATTGAGGGACTAAGTATCCGGGTCTGATACTCAGATGTTAGTATCTCATGTAGCTTCTAGTTTTAAAAAGGACGGTGAACCCAAGAGAGTGTACCAGCTGGAAACATGCTATCCACAAATACTCGAGAGTACTCTCTTCACATTCAACACTATCTCTGCTTCCATCTCTACTGCTGGCAGTGCCAGTTTCAGTCCCAGTCCCAGTGCTATCCAAGTATCACTCACCTCCCTCTTGTACTTCTACTTCTACTTCTTCTTCTTCTTCTTCTTTGGGTTCTGGTCCTGGTACTTGTTCTTCTTCTGCTCGGCAGCTTGAATCGCTTACAAGCTTGTGAGAAAGCCCTAACTATATCGGGAGTGAGTATGGGTAATGTCGTGGTGTGTAGCCCCTCGCTCAGATGAGTACGTGCAAAGTTTCGCGCTTGCGCTGCAGATCTGCGGGACATGGAAAACGGAGAAAGACATACCAGCTGCGGATATAGAGGTAATATGTGTGTGTATGTGAGCCAGTAGCTGGTGGAAATGAAAGAGACAGAATCTCTGGTCGTGTCGCGGCCTGGGATAGCTTGTGGCCTACCTATTGATCTTGGTCAACGTTGCGCGTCGGTACGTGCTAGCCAATCTCACTTACTCGCCTTGTCTTGCTTTCGTTTTATCTATCAACTATTTTTTGCCTCCTCTAATGGGGATATCTTTTTGCTCCTCCGATCTCAGTTGAGAGAAAAGGGAATATATTGTACATGGTATTGTACCACCACCGACTGATCACCGTCTTGGGGATTCCTTGGCTTCTCTTCACATCTTCATTATCTATTACATACAATCGAATCCTTTTTCAATCCTTACGCCGATTCTTGAAGATCAGATCATCTGATCATTGGGGCTTATTGCTTAATGTTGTCATTCATCTTTTATTGTGAAAAAATTTTCTGATAGTCATATATGGCTATCTATATATACGGCTAGGCATGAAAATGAAAAAAAATTTATTTTTTTAGTTGTTAAATATATTTTTTTAAATATCTGATTTTTATGAGAGATTCTTGACTCTATTTTTGGTCAAAAATAATATATGACCATATGTCAGATCTGATATGGCTAATTTTAATATTCACCTTTATATGGACAATTTTTCTGATATGGACATTAGGGTGTGCAAAAATGTAACTTTCGTGGAGAACTTTTTAAAATTGATGAGAGAATTTATTTGATGTTCATAGAATTTTTAACAGGAGATATTTAGGTGGGCACCTCTGGCCAAATTTTGAATTTTTGAGCGGAAATGCCCAAACTAAGCTCCTGTTAAAAAATTGTATGAAAATAAAATATATCGTCTCACCCAAAAATATCTCAGAAAATGCTAAAACACAGCCCCTGTAAAAAGCGGAACTCAAAATTCCAATTTTAAAAAGTTCTCCACGAAAGTTACATTTTGGTACACCCTAATGGACATATATGGCATTATTTAACCAATTTTTACATCAAGATTCATCAAATCCTTATATACGGGCATATACATACGTCGATGTATGGTTTTATATGGCCAATAATTACATTCGGGCTTATTAGGGTGTGCCAAAATGTAACTTCCTTGAGGGACCTCTTAAAATTGAAATTTTGAGTTCCTCTTTTAACAGAAGTTGTGTTTGGGCACTTCCTGACATATTTTGAGCATTAAGAATTTATTTGATTTTTGTAGAATTTTTCAACAGGAGTTTTGTTTACGCATTTTTGCTGAAATTTCAAAATTTCAATATTTGGCCGAACAAAATTCCTGTTAAAAAATTCTACAAAAATCAAATAAATCCTTAACGCTCAAAATATCTCAGGAAATGCCCAAACACAACTCCTGTTAAAAACGAAACTCAAAATTCAAATTTTAAGAGGTCCATCAAGGAAGTTACATTTTGGCACACCCTAGGGCTTATATAGGCTATCAAACTATACATAGATACACAAAATTTTCTAATATGGACACATATGATTTAATATGGCTAATTTTCATATTTAAATTGATATGGACACATGATTAAACATATGTATTTATAAAATTTTTTTTATTAGAACATATATTGCTAATTTCAGTAACACGATTCATATGTTTATATATAAAATTTTCTGATATGGATATATGTAGCCAAAAAAAAATTTTTTTTCACAATATATCTCTTGCCTGTTTATTTAATTTGATTTGATTTAATTAGATAACCCAATTGTGAATTCCGTCACTGTTTAACCAGATAAAATTATTTCGGGAGGTCAATTAGGCGCCATTGTCAAGCTGATAAATACCCTGGTGTATTGCTCCGGTAAATAAACACACGGATTTGTACCGATAAGGAAATTGTCATTTCCTACAATTAGAGGAATATTCAGCCCGGTTAATGCAAAGGTAAAGTTATTACATGATCCTCTCGGCGTCTCCTATCTATTAAATAACTCCCAATCAGCATCTTGGCTCCGCATCTCCACTCAAGGATCTTGAGCGTATTCAATAGATTTACTTAGATGTTCGAGAATCCACATTGATGACATTTGACTGGCACCAATTGCTTATTGTCATTTAATTCCAGCCAAGTTCTAGTTACAGTACCTACATACATTCATACATTCATAGATACATACATACACAAGAGTTAATTTATAGATATAACCTGAAACGTGTCATGACTGCGCTTTTAGTTTATCTTGAAATTCTGCTGGTGAATTGGAGCTGCGGGATTGGCAACTTTACTGTCGCAGAGTTATCAGGTTTCGTGGTTGTTCCTACAGATTCTCAAACTGTATTTATGTTGGTAGAGCACTACCACTCATTTCCCGTTTACAATACCGACGTTCAAACTCTATTCAACATTCTCGACTCAACATGTGGCTGAGTAATTTATACATGCGTGGATATTAGTAACATGCAAATCTCTGTCTCTCAGATAAGACCTGACTGTGTAATTTTCATTTCTTCCTTTCTTTCTTTCACTGTTTTGTTGTTTTAAATTTTCTCAAGAGATGTTTACACCGTTGTAGAATCAATAAAAGACCTTGTACGGAATTAAACTAATCAGATCTGAAATTAAAGCCTTAAAAAAGTTTATCATAATAAAGTTAATACTTTATCTGATTATGTTTATCAATTTTATACGAAGATTTAACCGTTCAAGGTTAATACCAACCTATTAATCGAAATCGCCTTTTTGGATTAAGTGTTGTAACATTCAAGATTGATGTTAGGTTTCATAAATATTAGAAAAAAATTTTCAACAAGTTTAAAACACACTTAGTAATTTAAAAAATATTTTTCCTTATTTTTTATCCATCAAATAATTTTTTTACATAGCCTAGTAATTAATTAAATTTTTTCATTGACTTATTAGTAAATTAAATTAAATATTAATTTAAAAACTCTTCAAAATAGTCAGAAAAATAATTTTTAATTTATTAGTTAACTTTTGAAAATTCACTCTCTGCTAGGGAGAAGATTTATCGACTATGCGCCACCTGGAAGAGACTTTTGATACTAAATTAATTAAAAAAAATTATATATAGGCATATATGACCAAATCACGGCTCTGCAAAGTTAAAAGAGCTTGAAAAAAATTTTTTTCTTTCAATATTAATGTAAAAATTTATTAAATTGGAAACATTTCGTTAAAAAAATTGAAATTGTTATTAATTAACACAGTACCTATGAGAAACAAGAATCAAATGGTGCCATCTAGTGACCGACGGAGTAACCAAATAAAAAAATAATATAAATGTAAAGCTATGTTTAGGGTTGTTATTTGAGCGTATCAAAAGTAAATTTAAAAACATCAATAGAAAAGTTTGTATTAAATAACAATAGTGGCAAGTGTGTCTCTTGGCAGAAGAATCTCGAGGAAAACAACCAAGAACTCAATAACTTGAAAATAATAAAATAATAAAAAAATCTACTTTGAGGAAAAAAATGATGACAACACGTGTGACCGCAATCCCTGCAAGACACGAGCCACTAACAAACATAAAGAAAAATTTTTATCATCTTATTTTTCATCATTTCTTATTTCTCTTCCACTTGTTTTTTATTATATTAAATAAAAATAACATTACTGCCGAAGAAGTAGAGACCAGACAGTATTTTCATCTATATATACAAGGATTCGGATTATTTCAGCTCATCACCCGTTTCAGCTGGTTCTGGTTTAATTTTTAACGACGTCATAACCGTCCCGCGGTTTCTTATTCATAAAAATTTACTAGACTAGCGGGATAGAGTAATTTCGATGAAAACATCTTTCGAGACTCTAATTCGCGAATGGACAAAGCTATTAAATTATTAAGAGTCTAACAAGTAGCAGAGGACACTCGAGGAACAAAAATTCTCGAGTAAGAAGAATAAGTATAAGGAGTTTTTTTTTTTTTTTTTTTATAAAAAATAGAAGAAAAAATAAGAGGCACTTCTATTCAGTAAATTTCATCCGATAGGTAAATATTGACAATTCTTGGCCTATATATCGAGTCAAATAATATTGCTGAAGATGCTGAGAAGAAAATCTCCAGTGTGCTGAAGAATCCCCGGAAATACAAGGGAGAGAAGAAAGTGAATAAGAAGCAGAAAGAGATGAAGAAGAAAATGAAGAAGGGTATGAGCTACGAGCTATGAGACGTTGGTGCTTTTTGAGACGGCGAAAAAGTTGAAAAAGGATTTGGCCCTTTGCCAGGCCTGTTGAACAACAGCCCCTCATCGGTGGTACGGGTGGAAAAAATCTTCCTCGACAAATATATCTTAAATGAAAAATTGTGGGATGATTTCTGGGTGTATCGAGTGACAATCGAATCCAGTTGTTAGGATCGGTCTATTGTCGTCGAGGTTATTCACCCGGTGTCCTTTATGAGTTTATTTTTAAATAGAGGGACGTTTATGCCGATATTGTGGAACGTTGTTTTGCAAAACAGAATGACAATAAATATAGGGAGAGTTATTTATGAGGCAGTCTATATTTACTGGGCCCATTTTTGAGGCTGACCATGATGAGGATTTTTTGATAAATTTTATATCGACGGTCTGATTAGCAATTGGTCTAACTCCTTATTTTTTAGAAAATGTTTTTTTAACATTTTGATGTAGCAGTAGTCTAATTATAAATTATTTGAATGATGCATACCAAAATATTATGCCTCTATTAGATATCAAATTATTTTTTAAAGTGATAATTTTTAACTAATTGTTTTTTCGTACAAATGGAAGATTCTCTAAAATGAAGTTAAACAATTTGCTAATTAAAACGCCGATATGATTTTGAGACTGATAAAAAACGTGTTCATTATTTGAAAAATTTTTTCAAATTTTTTTGATCGTCTGTTTCTGCGAATTTTTTCAAAATTCAAGTTTTTCTTTCGAATGCTCAAAATTTTTATTTTTATTTTGAAACTTTTTGGCAAATAAAGACGACTTTTTTTTTTAATTTGTGAAAATGCAACCTCCAATTTTTTTTGTAGAAATTCTTAAAATTACTATAATGAATTATATTTTTCTCAAAAAAAAAAAATCATCTTTTAGAAAATTGAATCAAATTTTGACTAACAATTTTTTATTTTAAAATCTGTTAATAATTTTTTAATGTAAAAAATATAAAATAATAAATTATTAACATTAAAAAATTTTATTAAGTAAAATTAATTATTTTAATGCTACTGAAATTAATTTTTAAATGACAATTTTTAGAATTTCTTAGCAAATAAATCATTACAGCAAAAATTTATCAAAAATTGCTACTTGTAAAAATAAAAAAAAAATATCAATTTAATGTTTTTATATAGCAAAATTTATTTGTGAAATCAAACTATTTTTTTATTCGGTAGAGTTCTTTTGATATTAATGTAATAAATTTTTTATTGGAGTAAATTTAACTCCGGAGGATAAAAATGAGCAAAAAACCGTCCACTCCGCAAATTTTTTAGTTCCCCAACTGACAAATGACAAATGGCGTATTGGAGGCCCGCAAATCGGGAAATAGGAATAAGGGTTTTGTGTGTAAGAGGTTATTCATAAGCAGCGCATAAGTAAGTCGGGTAAGAAGCAGTGGAGAAACTAGTTGGCGACTGGCGAACACAGTAACTCGGGTGACCTGGAAGAATGGAGAACCTCGAACCTCCAAACTAGTAAGCTCGGGCGGTCTACTGAGAACGGGATGATAAATCTACGTCTTCCGGAAAGGGATGATTTGGCTCGCTTTCAACCCACCGGATTCTATATATATCTTATATTACTTTACTATATACTCCATATTCAGTTTAGTTCCTGGACTGTAGGACTGTAACGCTAACAAATGCCCGAACCCGCCGCTGGCCATCCGCGAACAAGACAATGTGTTTTCTGGTTTTGCCGAAGCTTCGGTTCCTCTACTCGCCGCTACTAACTTCAAGATAATTAAATAAACGTATTTGCTCGTACACAGATTCTCCTCTAAATATTCAACTAATGGACCCATTTCCATTTTAATTTATATTCAGATCAACATATCATGTTACTTATGCCAAAAGGGCGAATCTCAAATTACACGCCTTTTTGGTTCTGCAGAGCAAAAAAAATTTTTTTCTACTCGAATTATTTTAGATATGTGGAAATTTATTAAAAAAATTCAAAATAAAATTTTTTTTTTAGTTAAAAAATATTGTATTTTTCCAATAGAAAATTTTGAAGTTTTTTAATGAAACACTTACAATTTTTTCCTTGTAAAATTTTTTTCATATTTTAAATTTACACTTTTTGCATTGTAAAATATACATTTTTCCTAATATGAAATCAACAATTATGTTTTGATAGTATTAAGACTGTAAATTAAAATTTTTTCTGTAATTTTTGCAATGTTTTTTTTTGTTTCGTAACTACTCAACCAATTTTTGTTTTATACTTAATTGTCGCTCATATTTCTAAAAAAAAAGTAAATAATTGAAAAACTATTATACTATTCTCATACATAGGTCATAAATGGACATATCAAGCCAAATATATGGTCGTGTATAACCATATTGATAAAATTTTTTTTCTAAAAAATTTTGAATATTTAAATTCGAAAAAAAATATAATTAAAAAGATTTTTTTCATTTTTCCCACAAATTACTCATTATTAAAATTTTCAATTTAGTTAGAGAAAAAAAAATTGAGATACGTCCTTTTGGTATGAAAATCGTGCTTTACATTTTTCCTGAACTTTATATAAAAAAAAAAGTTCTGCATTATGATATGATAAATAAATCGTGTTACTTAAAAATTTAATAACTCCTCGGATGAGATTTACGAGAATTTGTTTAAACAAACCCGTCCGGAGGAAGTAACATGTTTTTAGAATAATCTCGGGTCATTTTAAAGCAGCAGTAGAATAATGGATGAATGAGTGAATGAATAGATTAATGTAGAGGAAAAATTAAATGGAGATATGACGATAAGAAGAGAGAAGAAAAATACATACCGGATGAAAATAATTACAAGTTTGGTCTTGCTATCGGTATTTATCGCGATCGATAAATAACAAGGATTGGCGGGTTGGCGTGCTTGACGCCTTACAGCCACTCACTCAGATAAAACTCCTCGATTGCGCCGTTCAAATGGTGTCTAAGTCTTCCTATTTCACGACAATATCCCGCTCGACTATTTTACCTCTCGGCACCTATTTCATCTCTTTTTTTTCTTATCTTCTTTCATTATTTAACATTTTACTTTATACCTTTTTACATTTTTACTTTTTATACTCTTTCTCTCTATTTTGTAAATTATTTCATCGCGATAATTTCACTTCTGTAATCGCAAAATGGGGCGGCTGTAAACCCCTCCCTTTCTCCACGTATCTACATGTGAGTGTGCTTTTCCTCGCACATGATCCTAGATAGCGAAAGGTCAAAAAAATATTAATAATAAAAATAATAATAAAGTTAAAAGTTATTATCAAGATATATACAAGATGGTTGAAATTTTCTTTATTTTTAAAATTCTTGCTCATTAGGATTGACAATCCGGTAAATTTGACAGACTATTTTTTTTTAGAAAATTAAATTTTTTATAAGAAAAGTCTCTTATTATTTTTTTGTATTTTTAATATTAAAGTTAAAAATATTTTAGAAAATTAAAAATATTTCCTCACCTTGAGTAAATTTTTCTCTTGAATATTTGATACCCATTTTATATTATTTTAGCGTGCAATTATACATATTGAATGAAAAAAAATGATTCAATATTATTTGATCTTCCCATTTGACATATTAATCAACAAAAATATTAATGAAAATTTACTTCTATCTTTATATTTAATTTTTTGGAGCAAGAGAGAAATTTTCTCAAGACAAGAAAATTTACTTCTATCAAGAACTAAATTTTTTTGATCAAGAGGCTGAATTTTCTCAAAAGAAGATTTTCTTGACTTAAATAAATTTTCTTCGATCAAGATACTTATTTTTTAAAGCAAGAGAATTAATTTTGTTGGAATAAGTGAAATTTCTTCACAAAAAATTTTTTTTACTCAAGAAAATAATTACGAAGAAAAATATTATCGTCGCTCAAACCTTTTTTTCTATGGAAGTAAATAATAATAATAAAAGTAACTATTGTTAAACGTCAAAAAACAAACTTCAGATTTTCGAAAAAATTTATGACATTGATTTATGACTAAAACAAAAAAACAACAGCAACTACTAAATCGATGTGAAAAAAATAATGACAGACAGTTTTGTGTATTTTATTATTATTATCATTATTTTATATGAAACATGAACACATTTAGGTGAAATATATATATATATACATTTTAACTCTGATGTGGATATCATGTTCAGCCTAAATATGGATTCATATCCTTGCTGTGAGCTGTGAAAAAAGGTAAATGTGGATGTGGATATATAGACCAGAGAGATGAATAGGTGGAGGAGGACACACTGGGGGATGAATAAAAGATGGGAATGGGGATAAAAGTATAGCAGTGTGTTTAGAGACCACGTGTAAGCGCACTGACTGCGTGTGAGCTGGCTCTCTGCAACTGCACCCTCGCGTGACTTGGATTTTCTATCACACACACATATACATATATCATACATTATACATTATACATAGACCAAAGTATGAGCATTTATTTTTCTCTATACTTTTTATCTTTATTTTTTATTTTTATTTACTTTCTTTGACTGCGATATTGGTACTAGTTCAGGGTACAAGTTATCCTCTATCGTTTTTTCCGATAGTCGCGTGTGTCGGACCACATTTTTTCGTTTTTTCGGTGAAAAAAGGCTTCAATTTTTTTCACCCACTGAATTTTATTTTTTTTTTTATATTAAATAATCAGGGCAGGGCAATTGAATATAAATTAGGCTGTAGATCGCCGGTATTATTAATACAGATGATATTAATCGCGTGATTGATCGCATTATAAACATGAGTGGCATTAGGTAACAAGCCGAATTATCCGTGTCGACGAACCTTCCACTAATAATAGCCAGTGTCGCGTGTAAAGTCCGGTATTTACCGCGCGTCTCATTTAACACGTCGTACATACTATAGTAACTATCGTATAGAACTATGGTGTAACTATCAGTTCATCATCCTTCAGGTTCCCGTTCTTCCTCCTTTATCATTCATCCTTTGTTCCGCTGCTACGCAATCCACTCTTATCACCAGATCAGGTTAATATTTTGACAATGCGTTCAATTACCTGCTGGCCTCTCATTACACACTTGCTGTAAGCTCCGTGCCTGTTTGCTGAACAATTATTCCCGCCATGATATAGTTTAATCTCGGGTTACTAACGTTCATGCAATTCATCTGGGAATTTTGATGTTTAGGGGATAAGTTTCCGAAGAAAGGAAATTTAAAAGAATAATATTTAAGTAATTATTTGGAAAT
Source organism: Cotesia congregata (assembly GCA_905319865.3). NCBI lineage: Eukaryota > Metazoa > Arthropoda > Insecta > Hymenoptera > Braconidae > Cotesia > Cotesia congregata. Next base: position 3,448,756 of record CAJNRD030001118.1, on the reverse strand, counting down.
TTTTAACCCGTGTGCAAGTCATTATGAACATCATAACGAATCTTATATTTTGAGTGATTCACTTTATTGTATTTTATTACGTAGTTTTATTTACGAAAAGTCGATATGATATATCCTACAACGGCGTACAAAACTTCTATCATTATTGATATTTTTCTTTATTATTATACAGTAATTTTAATATGTATTATTAATTTTACTAAAAAAAATTTTTAACAATTTAAGATTCGTAAAATAAATTTATTTACTGTCAAAATAATATTTCACGTGTAAAAATCATCTGATATCATGATGAAGTTCATTATGAATATAATGAATCTCATATTTTGACACAAATATGAGATTCATATAAAAGCCATATTAATATACATTTGATACCCGTAATAAGTAAAATATTTATGGGAACAAATTTTTTTTTTAACTAGATTATAAAATGTTTATTTTTCTTGTTGGAGAAAGAAAATTTCTAGTAATTTAATAATTAAATCATTATGATATTAACATAAATTCATAATAAAGTGATGGTCATATCTGCATAAAATCATAATGATATCATAGTGATATTGTTAGCCTTTTTAAATCGTGATATAAAATTATTGAGTCATAACTGTATACAGGAAATATTGCAAAATAATTAAATTAAAGAAATTTTTAGGAGGATTTAAATTGTTTTCAAAATAAAAAATAATTATCTTAAGACGAAAAAATTTTGTCAGTCAAAAATTTTTTTTTAAACCAAGATAGTGTTTTTCTAAATATTCTTCTAAGTTAAGAAAATCAAGAAAGAAAGTAAAGTAGTTCAGCAGTATAGTGCATGATAAAAATACTGCTTTTCTCAATTATTATACTTTTCCTCTGATTAACAGAAAAAATGAAAATTTTACTTATCTACTTAAAAAAAATTCGTTCACATAAGTATTTTACTTATTACGGGCTTCAGATGAATATTGATATGGCTTTTATATGAATCTCATATTTGTGTCAAAATATAATTCATATTTTTTTTCCAAAAAAAATCCTATAATATAAAAAAAAAATATAGTTTGTTAAATTAGAAGATTTTGCTTACATGAAAAAAATTATCGATCGACAATAAATTACGCGCGTTAATAAAAATGTTTTATGTGCAAAGAGAATTAAGTTGATCAATGCCATTGATAATTTTTGAGAGGCATTAATTTTTTTAGTGGTGACTCATCTAAAAGCCGAAATAAGGCACCGGTTGTGATTTTCCCGTAATTAAAAATTTTCATGGCTTTAAAATTGTCTTACTACATAAATAAATAAATTAATTAATTTTTCGCGTAAAAAAATAATTAAATTATCAATTTTCCTATAAAATATTTAAGTAAGTTAATTTCTTAAATTTATTTTTCGATAAATTTATATTAATAATATCCTCCATCTATCTTGAATTCCGCGCGAGTAACAAATAATTACCTCGATGATTGATGTGAAAATAAACAAATAGGTGGATGATCACGTTCAAAATACGAACCGGGGATTATTTATTGGTCAAAGGCCAGTAAAGAGTGTAAAGGGTGATAGCGGTTGCTTGGTGTAAGTAGTAGTAGTCTTTATCCCATCTGACACCTTGCCAGTAGCCAGCGTACCGTTTAATCGCGAGACCGCATGCGCCAATACGGCCTCACCCAAATTCCGTTAACTACTTTTCTGTTTGTATGACGTCACCACTCTGATAGTGTTTTTGGCGATCATAACTGAGCTCCAAACTCCAGTTGCATACCTCTAAAAGGGTTTTTAAATTTTAAAAGTGAAGTATCACCTTCATAAAAATATTTTCCATGGTTAAATAAAAAAAATACGCATATATATATATATATATATATATATATATATATATATA
>CAJNRD030001118.1:3417142-3430649 GCA_905319865.3 Cotesia congregata | reverse complement strand
AAATATATGAAAAATTGATGTGGATACTTAAATGAAAGGTCTTGATGAGTCTAACATCGGGATGAGCTTATATTTTTAAAAATGTCAGTAGTTCACAAGATAGTAATGTCATTTCTTAATTAATATTGATGTTTTTAAAGATATAAGCTCATCCCCGATGTTACACTCATCAAGACCTTTCATTTGAGTACCTACATCAATTTTTCATATATTTATATATATTATATATATGTATATACTATATATGAAAAATATATCAAAAATGCATGTGGGTACTCAAATGAAAGCTGTTGATGAGTGTAACATCAGGATGAGCTTATATCTTTAAAAGAGTCAATAGTTAAAAAATAACAGTGCAATTTTACCATGAAAAGGCACAATTCCAGGTCAAGACTTTTTCAACGATACAAAATTTAACCATAAAAATAATTTGATTAAAGAGAAAAATTTTTGAACTGAGGCATTTTTTTTTTGTTTAAGACCTAAACTTTAAGTAAATTTTAATTGATGAAATTTCAAAAAATTTTTAAATTTGAAATAAAAAAAATTTACTAAATTCCTTAAATCAGTTATTTAAATTTTTTATTAATGTAATTTTTAAATGATCAAAAACTTAAAAATTCAAAGATTTTAATTAAAAATAAAAAAAAATTTTTTAAATATAATTTTCTTATTAAACTGTTTAACCAGATTAAATAAAAATAATTTTATAAGAGCTTTCACCACTAATGAGCTGCTGTTTGAACTAGTGGTTAAACCTTTTCATAAAAATAAAAGGTTCCCTTTTCGGTGGATAATTCTGAGGAGTGTATGTGGGACCCGCTTGTTATGCAGAGGAGGCAATGTGTAATACCTTATCCGAGAATGTCTAACCTGCGACACGGAACTCTTTTAAAACTTCTATTTTTATAATCGTGGAGACTGAATACGCGGGCATTACGTAACGAAAAAGGAGTAACGAGTCGTTACTGTGGTTGGTAAGACGGGTATGCAAATAGGCCACCGGTATAATTTATACCTGTCAGAATATAAGTAACCGGAGTAGAGACAAAAGAGGGATGATGATGAAACTGAGCGAGATAAAAATTAACCGGATAAGAGATCCCGGGCGTTTACTCTCCGACCTATCTTGCGACCCAGAGAATCCAAACCCCGGAAATCTCATGTGTCAATTTACGGATACTTCGAGAATATCCGGAAATTATCCTATTTTTTAATTGGTTCTATAATTAATTTAATAATTTTTTTATTTTTTATTTTTAGATTAAATAAAAAATATTTATCAGTTTCAATATTAAGTTTTTTCCTCATATGGTAATTTAGTATAATTATTTATAGATTAACTTTAATTATTCGACAGTTAATGATGTAGTCAGTGTTATAAATAAGTACTCAATTTTTTTATTGTCGTTACATCATATTTGTTTTAACAACACAAACAATAATTATTATTTTAAAATAAATAGATATACATTGTTAAAATATTTCCTGTGAAATAAATAATCAAATTGAACGCAATTTTCCAAGAAATACATCAGAAAAAAAATCCTTTTCCTTGTAATATTTTCCTATTTCAATAAATTATTTTATTGACAATTTCTTAACTTATATTTATGGAGGAAAAAAAATTCTCAAGTATTACTGAACAAATTTCATTTCAGATTTTATGATTATTTTTTTTTAATTCTATTGATTATTTCTAGCATATAGTTGATGACAAGGAATTTTTTTATTTATCATATCAATTTTTTAAATAATAAAATTTTTTATTACTATTATTATTATAAGAGAAACATTCTTTGTCTATGAATGAATAAAAAAATTATTATTAAGTAATTAAATAATAAATTTAACGATTTATACGACAGTTAAAATTTTTTTTTAAAGGTTTCTTACACTGATAGAAGGATTTGTTTATAGTTAAAATATTTGTTAATATTTAACAAATCATTTTTTACAGACAACTTTTTAGCCCTATTAAATTAAAGTTTTTTTTAGTAATTTAAAAAGATTTGTTAATATTTAATAAATGAATATCAGATTTATTAAAACAAATAAATCATTTTAAATACTAAGAAAATATTCGTTTTAATAATTGCAACGAAAAATTCTTTTATTCATCTTAATAATTCTTTAAATAATAAAATTTTTTATTATTACACTGATAGAAGGATTTATTAAATATTAATAATTAAATTTATTTGAAGACAATTATTTAATTATTTAAATTTCAATAAATATTTTTTAACATTTAATAAATATTTATTTGGGAGGAAAGTACAAAAAATCATCTTTATAAATTATTTGCATTAATTATATTACATTATTATAACGTTTATTGTAAAATACCAAGTTCTAACACAGCTCATAATTATCTTTCATATTTTTAAATAATAAAAACGTTAATTTATTTAGTGAATTTAATTATTATCATGTATTCCAGCTATAGAGTTATAAAAAGCGTCAAAAGAAAATTGCTATAATTTTTACATTAAATTTTTCTTTATTAAATTTATTTTCACCACATTATTCTCGGTATGAGCACTCAATACCATTTTCGGGTGAATATATCCAATAATTAAATTTTTTTTTTTTTTAAATTAAGATTAAGCAAAGAAGTTAATTTTTTACTCAGTGAATCTTTTTTCGGTTACCGAAAAAATAATTCGGAAATGCTCAGACCAGGAATCGAACCTGGATCTTTTGGTGTCGCGCCAACTGCTCTTATTAATATTATTATTATAAGAGAAACATTCTTTGTCTATGAATGAATAAAAAATTTATTATAAAGTAAATAATAAATTTAACAATTTATACGACAATTAAAATTTGTTTTTTAAGTTTCCTTAAACAACAGCGCAACATATGAGTGTAATTTATTTAATAATAATAATAATTGCTTGATTTAAAAAAATAACAGTCCACTAAACTGCGTCGCGGCATTCAGCGGATTAAAAAAAAAACATCAAATTACCAGCTATGAGAATATACAATGTATATAATTGCAATAAAATTACTTTTTTTTCTTATTTGCTTCGAAGCATCCATATTTATGAGGTCTCTGATCGAAAAGGTGAATTACATGAATATCTACGCAAAACACCAGCAATGTCACCTTCAAATCACCTTACAGTTCATATTAAAAACAAATAAATTAATTTTTCCCTACTTGCAAATTTTTCCGGTAGCCATGTTGTTGAGAAAAGTATTTAAACGGAAAACGACTGCAGATCAGCAGTCAACTTCTGCATTTTGAAGCATAAAGTTATAAAAAGTAAATATTAATTGTGAAAATGGCAAAAAGCTACAGTTCAATGTTGCTGCTGGTCTGCTTGGCCTTTTTGGTGATCGTCTCTTCTCCAAAAAATGAGGTCCAAGCTGACAAATCAATTGGAAGCTGCGTTTGGGGTGCAGTTAATTACGTCAGCAATTGTCTCGAAGAGTGCAAACGCCGCGGGCACAAAGGAGGACACTGTGGAAGCTTTGCGAACAACATTTGCTGGTGTGAAACATAATTTTTTAAGCACCATCCTGATTGATCAACGTCGCGCGTCTCAAATATTTCTTCTAATTTTTTGTTTTTGAGCAACCAATCGTCAAAAATGGAATCAGCAATTCATCGGTAATTTACAAAATATTCAATTGATGAAGAAATTATTATAAAACGTTTAACTATATCATTGAAATATAAATTAATAATACAATTGACACGTGCGCTGTTCTTTTACGTTGATCTTTTTTCAAGGAATTTATTGTTGTATTTTTTATCCAACTTGTGTGTTGTGATTTCAATAAAAAATTTTCAAGTCTATGAATATTGAATTATTAATCGTTTTTTCCCCAATTTATCTTCAATATTTATAATTAATTGTACAAATCAGACGAATGACTAGTAAATGTTAAACTATTAATACTTTTTAATATATCAAAATTTGAATTTATATATTAATATAAATTTATCATCTATATTTTCTTTTCTGTAAACACTGAAAAAAAAATTTGACTCAATATAAATATTTTTTATTTAAGAAAAAAATTACTATTAGGAGAATTTTAAATTTTGATGACATTAAAGTTATCAATCACTTGATTATTTTTTAATTTTTTTTAACAAATAAATTTGTTCCAAAAAATTATTTTTGAAAAATTGGATTTTTAATTTTTTAAAATTTCTAAATGTCAATTTTTTTTCTAATTTTTTTTTTACCATAATTTACTTGTTACAAAAATTTTTAAAATTATCAAATATCTGCTAAATTAATTTTCATTAAATTTTGATTTAAAAATTTCTTGTCTTGTTCATTTTTTTAGATTAAGAAATTCTATAATTTCGATAAATAATTTATTATCTTCATTAGATACTCATAATCTTATAAAATTTGTTTTTTTTAGAGCATAAAATTTTATAAAATTCTTTGGATTCTTAATAAAAAATTTTTCTAAAATTCTATAAAATTTTTTAATATATTAGAAAGTTTAACAAAAATTTTTTTTCAATTCTCCGCTAAAAAAATTCTATTGTATTGATAAAAAATAGAATTTTTTTCTTAGCAACTATTTTTTTTATCCAACTTATATGTTGTTATTTTAATAAAATATTTTCAGATCTATGAATATTAAATTATTAATCTTTTTCCCAGTTTTGCTTTATAAATATTTTATTATTTACAAAGCACTCAAATAACTACTTTTAAATATTTAACTATTAATATTTGTCAATTTATCAAAAATAATTGCTTTATAAATTTAATTTTTATCAATATATATTTATAACATTATTTTTTATTTAACAGATAAAATATTATTATTATATCGTTTTTACTTGTATACCTATTTTGGTTTTTACAAGACTGTAACCCATATTCTCTACATTTTTGCTATTACCACAGTAATACCACTCAAGTGCCACTTTTTGTTATCATATAACATTCATAATGTTATACCTGGCTTTTTCGGCCCTTTTAACTAACACTTGTTTCTTTTTGCATTCAACTCTTTTTATAATGAACATGTTCTCCGCTTTTTTATAATAGCCATCTCCTTTTTGTACATAACCTCTATTCTCAATACGGCTGTGGACCGACTTGTGCTTTCTGTACTGTATTCACCCTATTCCTCACCCCTTTCTATCGGTTGTTGGAATAGTGGCGATGGGGAAACCACAGAGAAAACCCATGCCAGTACAGTCGGCTACCGGAGCGACCTCCGACGGTTGGTGTTGGAACTATTCGAACAACCGTCGGGGATCGAACCCTCGCCTCACGACAAGATGCACGAACGAACTAACGGGGATAATGACTTAGTCCGCTCGGCCATCATCCCGCTTTAACAGATGAGAGCCAGAATCAAGAAGCAGCAATTCCAACAACAGCAAAGAGTACGACCACTCTTAAACAGCCGAAGACGTCACAGGCAGTAAACTCTTCTGCTACCGCAGAATTTTGTAAATATTGTATATATTGTAAATTTTTAACCCTTATCCCATCTTAATACTCCCCTCCTGACTCCTTCTCCCATCCCTGCATACCGCCTTGAGAAGGCAAGTTAAAGTTGCAATGGTTTTTTATATTTTAAAATTTTAAATTTTTCCATAGCATTAAATATATTCTTACAGTACTAATAAATTTACTTTTTATAATAAGAGAAAATTAATAATTTAAGAAAATATTTATATTTTTTCAACAACCGATTTTTGATCAGAGCATCATCTGATGACATATCAAAATAAATTATATTAGTGATTAAGTTTTTTTTTATAAGAATATTATTACTTAACTATATATAAAGAAAACGCTGAAAATAAAATTCTTTTTCAAACCAAAACCGCTTTAACAGATAAAATATTGAATCAAAATTAATTACACATTTCAAAATATATATCTCTAAAAATTCTAATTACAGCTAAAATATCTAATAAAAAAATTTGTAATTATTTCTTTAATTACTGAGATAATTTTTAAGCTAAAAAAAAAATTTCTTAATTTTTTTATTGTCGACAACTATCATTACAAAACTGAAAGTAATTTTAGATATTTTTTTTCAACGGGTAAAAACCCATTACTCATCAAGTTTAAAAAAATAAAACAATTAACGCCTTCTAAAAAAAAAACTATAGATAAAATTTTTTATTACGAAGTAACAAATCACATTAATAGGATGTTCAGCAGCCATTTTTGTGAGGGAAGTATACATACTGAAAATAAAAGGATTTATGATAGTCAAAATTTAATAATCAATGATATCAAAGCTAAAAAAATTGTCAGTATGTTGACGAAAAATAATTACTGTACATTGTTATTATTTTTTTGCTTGGCAATTTTTGCAATTGTTCCTTCTCAGCAGAATGAAGATGGAGCAGAAGTGTATATTGAAGGATATTGTCAAGCCTTGGGTTTAAGTTTTGACAAATGCCACTTTGAGTGCAGATATAGGGGTTACACGGAAGGCCATTGCAGAGGTTTTATGTATACTGATTGCTGGTGTACAGTACCGAATAAGAATCAATCGCCACCAAACAGCATTTAATAATCTTCATGCACTTATATATTTGATCCTACAATTCAAAAATTGGACCAGAAGATTTAATAAAATGTAAAAATCAACTAAACTTTATTAAAGATTAGAATTTAAAATAATTTTATTAATATTCATTTAAAAATTTTGTAATTTTTTTCTTTAATCATCCAAATTGTACACCATTTTATTTTTTTATTTTTTTTATTTTCCATTACATAAGCCCAACAGCCTAAGGGGCCAATAACAGGGCTACTTAATTTCACAAGTTGAAGATTTTGACAGTGTTTAATACTTAAATTAATATTTGGCTCTATATAAACTAAAAATTTTTAATTTTTAAAATTAGAGTGATTTTTATAATCATCAAATGACTTAGTAGCTATAGTAATAAGAAAAAAAAGAAAAAAAATATAATATAATAATGAATTACGACTACATATGCCATTAAAAATAAAATTTATTTTTATCCTAAATGTATATTATTAAATTATTTTTAATACAAAGTAGTTACAAAGTTATTTTTGTAATTTCAGTGTTTTTTCTTTTAATTTTGTTCCGTCGTACGATTAGTTTTATTAGAAAAATTTAAATTAATTAAACAATTTTATATTTTTTATTCTATAGTCAAAATTATTATTTAAATTGGTAAATAATATATTTTATTTTAAATTCAAACCCGTATTCTTAAGTATTTTAAGTTATTTAGAAAAAAAAGGTTCATTCATTTGTTCAACTTTATTTATGAGTGTAAATTTCCCAGTCTATGTATTGCAGTAGCAGTCTAGACAATTTTTTGCCTTTTTATATTCTTGTTATTTTCTAGCTTTAGAATAGAAAATGAATTTTTAATGCTAATTTTTGGGATATCTTCTTAAATAATTTTTAATCTGCTTATGGTCATAAATTTGATACCTGGGTTATATTACTCTGGGTTTTTACTCTTGGTAAATTTTGTATTTTTAATCTTTTAATTGCTAACTAAGTTTAGAAATATTTTCTGTAAACGTATCGCCCATCCAGGTAAAAATCTTAGCATCCCTATTCCCTTTCCTGCTTATTTTTTAAAACTGCATAGTTTGCAACTATCCCGCCTCCAAATTATTTCCTCGTTAACTATTCGTTACCAAATATTCCTACTCCTAATTTTTTCTGCTTGTATTTGTAACGCCTAGTTCTTACTCTCCTTGTAACAATTTTTGTATTTTCTCTAAGTTAGTTATACTTACATACTTTGTAGCGCACAGTCGCATTTCTTTACTTTAAATAAATTAAAGATAAACTCAACCTCATGGTTTTTTACTCAATGCAACATCTATTATTAGTCTTGCATTTATTAATTGTGAACTAAACTTTTATTCACAATTTATTTGAGTAACTCATTTATTTGGTATAAAATATAAGCTTTAATTTTATACGTAACATTTTATATACTTGCGGTAAACCAATCGCGAGTCAAAACAAATTTATAAATTTTTGATCATATTACCTACCTGATAAAATCATTTAATACTAAAATAATTTTTAAAAAATTGATTTAAAATTTTAGTTTATATTTTTTTTACCAGTAAAAACCCATTACTCATTAAATTTACAAAAATAAAACGATTAAAAGTGAAGATACTGTAATTGAAACCTCCAAGCTTTTTAAAATAAAACTATCAATAAAATTTATTTTATTACAAATTAGCAAATCACAATAATAGAATCCTCAGCAGCCATTTTTGAGACGAAAGTATAAATACCAAAAATGAAAGCATTTATTATAGTAAAAATTTGAGAATAATATCAAATTGTCAATATGACGAAGAAATTCAATTGCGGTAAAATGGTTTTATTTGTTTGCCTGACAATTCTGACGATTGTTTCTTCTCAGAAGTATGGAATGGAGGTAAAAATTGGAAAATGTCAAATCTTCGGGCGCAGTTAATTGTCTTCAACAATCCAATTCTGCAATTCAAAATTTCATTCAATAGATTACAATTTAAAAAAAAAATATTATTGATCTTTATTTTATAATTTTGTAAATGATTTTTAATTCTTTGATTTATAAAATTGTAATAAACTTGTATAAAACCAATCAATTTTTGATCGCATTTACTCCCTGACAAAGTCATTTAATGTCTTGCTATTGTTCTATTTTTTTAATTATCTCCGGACATTAAATAAAAACTTTCAACCTATCAGAGATAAGTGACGACAGTTATAGTTGTTATTGTCAATAATTTAAAATTACTGTGCACTAACTGTGTACTTGTTTTGAGAAATATAAAAGCCGGGCTCATTAATTCAGCAGTCGAATCCGTCTATTCGATAAAATAAAATAATATTTCAATTTAAAGTCATGTCTGTGAACTTGTTGTTAACATTGTGCCTATTTTCGGCACCGGTGTTTTCATTAAACCCGGAAATTGTTGAGAATACTTGTGATCATTTACAAACAAACCCGCCTTCGACGATTGTCGACTTGCTGGTCAATTGTCGACTCAAAAGTGAAATAGGAGATGAAAAATACTATAAACTCGCGGGATGTTTGCTTGTAGAAGATAATATTGCAAGTTTAATTATTTATTATTAATATTTATTGTCGATAATAATTTTTAATGATTATTTTTTATATCAGAAATTGTAATAATTATTAATTATATAATTATATTTAATTTTAATTGATTTTTTATAGATCGATGAAAATAATTCGTTCAAGTTGGAAGCAATGATGAAAAGATTATCTGAAGAAATATTAAATTCATCGGATCTTACCGACGATTACTGGCAAATAGTTAAAGATTGTTCGGACGAGAGTAATTAATTCTATTATTATTAATATGTGTTTTTAATTAGGTAATAAAATTAAAAAAATGATGGTTATAATTTAATTTATTTACAGAGGGACAAAGTCCAGCTGATACCGCGAAAATTATTCAGCAGTGCATCGATAGTAAAATGAATGGTGGAAATGATGATGGTTTTGCAGAAGATTGATCAATACTTCCAAGATTTGTTCAACGATTATTGTTTATAACAATAGTGTAATACTTTTACTTTCAACTGAGAATTTTAAAATTCTAAAAATTAGCAAGTGTGACTCCCGAGAATTAAGAATTATCAATAAAAATACTTTGGCTCAATAATTTTTTGATAAAAAAATCACAGTATACATTGTTTGAGTACTTTTGAAATAAATTTTACATAACATTGCTATCACAGGATTAATTACCAATAATTTGATGGAAAATGTGAAGGAATAAACTTATAGAACCGAAAAACTATTCAAAATTCCGCCGAAAAATTGACCAACCAAAAAATGTGTAAAGTTGTAAAAAGGCTCTAATTCAGGCCAATATTTTTTCAATGATATTAAATTAAACTTAAAAAATCCCATTTTGTTATTGCACAACTCATGATGCGAAGCATCAAAGAGTGCTTTACGATCGAAAAATGTTTTTCTTGCTCTCCTAGCCGAAAGTACGCTGTTCCTGGACGCACTTTACTCCAGGAAGAGCAACTTTTATGGCCGGCTCAGCTGGCTCTCTACGCATGCGCGCTATGCATATTTTCTGGCCGGCAGCACAGAGCCTCGTTTTCTTTCGTACTTTCGTGGTGCGACGGGCCTATACAGCGAGTTTCGACTGTATATAACAGTCACAACATCGTCTGTATGTAACATGTCAACACATAAACTAACCAAAAAATGTCAAATAAATAAAAATAATTTCTTACTAGATTATTGTTAATGAACTATTTAATAATAATACTGCATAAATAATTTATATAAAAATTTTAGAAAATAAAATATAAAAGTTTTGTGGATTTTATTTGCTTTCTTTCATATTTTAACAGCTAGTAAAGCGATTTGTTTATAAAACAATCCATGTACTCTACAAGCTTCTAATAATTTAATTTCAATCTTTCTTAGCCGTCTAATTAAAAACTAATTTTTAATTAATCAACTTAAAAAAATTAATTCTGTTATTAAATCGAGTTTAAATATTTGTGACAAGTTCTGTGCATGTTATCTCTCTTAATCAGAGTGTTTGTTAGTAAACTTTAAAATAACTTATTTTTTTTTTTATTTATTAATTTTTACTTTTTTTATTATGACCGCCCCGACCAGTAAAACCTCGGCTTCGCCTCGGCTTTGCAAAAGTCGGGCGGCGCCCCCCTCACCCCCGGCAAAACCCCTTTCCCGGGGTTGCGTACTTTCGGCTGGAGAGCAAGAAAAATAGTATACAACCCATGACCAGAATGTTGGATGCCCTGACGTATGTGATATGATGGCCGAGGCGTAGCCGAGGCCATCATATCACATACGCCAGGAAATCCAACTTTCTGGCCTTGGGTCGTAATATACTATTTCACCTCATTTCGGCAACTATTTTAATTATTATAGTCTTGTTAGTTCACGGAATCAAGATATTTTGTATACTATTGTCAAGATAATTTAATGGAGATTAATTTGACACTTTTCAAAAATTCATTTAGTGCACTAGAAACAGAAAAAATCATCAAAATAGATCAAAAAATTTTCCTGTCCGTCATGTATGAAACTCTAAAAACACTATAACTTACGAAAAAATGCATCAATTAAGTTAAATTTTTTTTTTTTAATTCTTACGGAGAATTGTAGGTCACTGAATGCGAATGGTTAGGTAATTCAGTGTCATTCATGTACAATTAACAAAATAAAAAAGCCAGAAGACTGTACTAGTTATTTATGTACCTTGGGCGAGTCACGCACCAATACGGTCGAGGTGATAAGTATTTTCAACAGGGATAGTATAAAGCCGAGGCCCGATAGGGCCGAGGCGTTATATCCCTGCTGCAAATAATTATCGCCGAGACCGTATTTGCGCGTGGCTTGCCCATGGTGCTTAAAAAATTTTTTGTCCTATGGCGGACGTATGCGGGTTTTTACGTGCAGAGGATACTCAATTTATAAATAAATAGCGTACGACGCCATAACCCTCTAATCCTCTAAATAAAAATACATGAAAGTCTTGAAGTTAGTCAAAGGTGCACTTTTTAATTTAAAATGACAGTTGAAACGTAAGCTACTCGGCTGTATAGAGATTGGTGACGCTTGCGTGACATTGTCCTCGACTGTATAAAGTTCTATACAGCCCAGTAGATACTGGCGCGTACGCGTATTATTTACAAATTGAGTGTCGTCTGCGCGTAAAAACCCCCATACGTCCGCTTAGGACGAAAATCTATATATATCCATGTAAAATTTACATGGATGGTGATATACATATTATGTACATTTATTCCACCAGGGGCGCCTGTGCATTACCTTCCTAGTACAGTTGTTTTTTCGGCAACTAATTTTGAACTTTTTTTTTAATATTTTATAATTAAATGAGCATTATGAGTCGTGCACTTTTGGATTTTCCAAACTTTTTAAATATACAGAAGAAAAAATTTTTCTAATTTTCTTAATAAAATCTAAAAAAATAGGAAAATTGCGTTGAAACTTTTAAAAAAGTACAAAAGATCGATATAAATAAATAATCTTTTAAAAGAGACCAAAAATAGTTGGTAATATTAAAATATTAAATAAATCCCAGCTTGATCCAGCTGACGGATGACCTTTTTATTATTCAGAGAATATCTGTACTAATTAATAATTAATGAAGTTTAAATTTGTAGAGCTTGTCATGATCAGAAAGCAGCGATCTGTCGGAAAATGCTTGAGGGAAGGTATTAAATCGTTAATTAGTATCGTGGTTAATCTCAGTACTGATACAATGCCCATTATATAGACTACGAGCTTAACATTAAACATCAACAAATACAATATAATATAATTTAATATAATATAAAGTAAAGTCTTGAGTAATATAACGGATAAATATTTACGTATAAATATTTACAAAGAGTAACGGGAACGTCGGAGCCAAAAAAAGAGAGTTTAAAAATAATTAGAGCTAAAAATAAAAAAATAGGGGATGAAAAAGAAAATAATAAAAGTAAACTCAGCGTCAAAGAGATCGCGAGTAAGTCGAAGAGTTGCGACGAGTGCTCTCGGTCGTGACCTGGTGACGAGTGAAAAGGATACTGAGAGATAAAGGGTAAAAGTGGAGAAAGAGAACAAGAGCGAGAAAGACTCTGAATAACATATAACATATAACACAGAAAGATGATACATATATATAAATATACACATTTATACATTTATACACAGAGAGTGTTTGCCGTCTCCAGTGTGTGTTTTAACCGGAGGTTACTGGTCTCAGATGGCGCCAGGTAACGCGGCCATCGGTCAGGTCACAAGGAATGACGTCATTGGGCGCGTCATAACGCTAAACCCTCTCTGGATGCTCTGGATCAATGACGCGACCTTGCCGACACTATCAGCATCCCCTCCACTCAAATTCCCCCTCCCTGTCCCAGTGCTCAAAGGGGCGGCGGCTGTTTCTGCTGCAACCTGGCAACCATTGGCAACCCTGTCTATATTTAGCATCTTCAACTACTCACCCCTTTCCTTTCTTCTTCCCTACAGTACCTAACTTCTCCTCTTTAGTTATTACACCCCTCACTCTGCTCGAAGTTAATGCAAATATTCCCGCCACGCGAATTACACTCTCGTGACATCTACCGGGCGCGTCCTGTTACTTGCACTCGCTTAACCACAGAATTATATGACACGTAAAACTGGGTGAATCTTTTATTCACGCTCTGATGGTACTAGTTTTAATTTTTTTTTTTTTTTTTAATCAAAGAGTTATCAAGTATGATTATTTTTTAAATGAGTAAATAAAAAAATGGCTTTCAGTTCGATTTTTTGGACTCCAGGGACACGGAAATTTAAAATTCGGGTTTGAAATGGAGAATTCGATAGTCGATTCTAAAGTAATGCGGATAAGGTGAAATATAATAATAATAAATTATTGAAAATGAAAAACCGAGTATCAGGTTGTGGATTTTTATTGCTCGACAATTCAGAGTACCGAGAGCACTCTATTTCGAAGATATATATATATATATATATATA
>CAJNRD030001118.1:3391950-3413716 GCA_905319865.3 Cotesia congregata | reverse complement strand
GTTACACTCATCAAGACCTTTCATTTGAGTACCCACATCAATTTTTCATATATTTTATATATTTATATATATGAATATATGAAAAATATATCAAAATGTATGTGGGTACTCAAATGAAAGCTCTTGATGAGTATAACATCGGGATGAGCTTATATCTTTAAAAACGTCGATATTTAAAACAGTTCAGTCTAATTTAGCAAAAGTCATTATTTAATAAAGCAAAATTTTAATTTTTTTTTAGTTCACAAGTCACGGAAGTCACATGGTGACTGCAAGGTTGCTAGTTATTATTGTTATTATTATTTTCATTTATTTATAATATTATACCACATACGATATTAAAGCTCTAAATATTTAGATATTATTTTTATTATTATTATTATGCCACTGAAAAAAAATTTGTGGAGTGGATAACTTTTGATTGATTTAATCCTTTCCTAAGATATTAATTACATCAATTAAATTTTTTATTTTATTATTGAATAAAAATAAAAAAAACAGTTGTAATTAATTAAAAAAGTACAAAAATTAATATAAATGATTTCTTTAGTTTGATGTATCAAATAATTTTTTTCTTTTTTTCAATTACATCAGTATTTTTTTTAGTTCCTAAAAGTAGCATTTGTTTTTATAAATTCTCTTGATAACAATTTATCTGTTAAAAAATTCCAAAAATTGATAGATAAAAGATAATACCAGTAATTAATTTTATTGAATCAAACATAGTAATTTTTTAATTTATTATTTTTTACTTTTTATGTTAAAAATTATCAACAAGATTTAATAAAAAAATTACCTTTATTAAAAAATTGTTCAATAATTAAAAGACAAATTTTTTTTTTAATTTAAAAGATTATTATTATTTTATAATAAAAAAAAATTATTTTCAGCACAATATATAGCATCTAAGACAAAATAAAACATCTATGCTCGATTTACTCTTATGCTCGTGGGATTTTTCTTTCTCATACGTTAAATCCATTTATCATCTATTTACTGACTTATTTTCTGTAGCTCTCATCTCAGTATATAACTATTTTTTAAACTGTTTTTTTTTTTTTTTTTTTTTATTTAGTTTGTCAGCTCGGAAATCAGAGTCCTGGATGATTTTTCACGTTGTCTCTGGATATCATTCGTTAAATTTTTTAAAACACTACCTTCAACAACTGTATAATCCCAACATATTTACGACTTCATTGAATTATCGCACCAACAACATCAATTTTTCAAAAATAAAATTTTTATTCTGCAACAAAACAAGCTGCCTTTACTCATTGGAACATTTCTTACCTCACTGTTAAATTAACATTTTATCCAACAATAATTAATATATGTAAATATTAAATTAATTTATCCGGTAAATAAAAATTTTCTTAGTGGATTCGTAAAAAGAATAAAAATAATACTAATTTAACTAATTTTTATAAAAATACCTGGCACATTTGATAACGCGTGACTCATCAACTAAGAACTAAAAATATATAAAGAGATAAAAAAAAACACCTGACGCGCATTAATACTGTATGACTGAAGACTTAAAGTTGTTTTTTTTTAAATTTACTCTACAGTAAAAAAATTTATTTTTTTTTCTTTTAAAATGAAAAAATTTTTTTGTGAAGTTATAAAAATATTTTTTATATTTTTAATATTTATATCTTATGTAAAATCTTCGAGATTATCAAAAAGATCAGTGGCGATAGGAGACGATAATTACAAATGGAGTCACGGAGTGATTATGTACAAAATAAACGAAAAAGTTTTCAACAGTTCGAGAATTTTGTCAATCTTCAGAGCGATGAGACACTGGGAAGCTTCGACTTGCGTAAAATTTGTTGAACTAGACACCAAAATTTTGCATCCAGATTATATTTTTTTTACAAAGTCGGAGGAAAAAAAGTGCGCAATAAAATACTTATAATTATAATTATAAATTTAATTTTAATTTAAAAATATTTTACTAGATGCGATTCGAATGTTGGGCAATACTATTGTGCGGAAAATCCGATTCGGTTGGCAGATTCTTGCACTCACCAAGACATCATTCGTCAATTAGGACACATTATTGGGCTGTACTTTGAACATCAGCGCCCTGATCGCGATGAGTACGTCAAAGTGCACGACATTAATATCCAATCTAGTAAGAAACAATTCTTGTCATTCTTAATGTAATTTATGTATTAGTATTAGTTTATTTATTTCTTCAATGAAAAATTTGCTTTAGACCACGAGTTTGACTTTGAAAAGCAAGATAAAAAGAACGTCCGCACTTTCGGTTTCCCGTATGACTTTAATTCAATTATGCAGGTGGGAAGGAGAGTCGGTGCGAGAAGTGAATCTGAAGACACGCTGACACCGGTGAAAAAAGTTAATGGTAAACTTCCGGTTATCGGCGACGCTAAAGGTGCAAGTGAAATTGATATTCAAGTGGTTAATCTTCTTTATAATTGTCCAAGTAAGCTTTTATTATAACTATAATAATTTATTGTTTTAATCATTAATTAATTAATCTACACGGAGAAAAATTAATTATACTACCTACTATATAAAAATAGTAACTCCTACTATCTAAAATGGTAACAAAATTAATTAGTAACAAAATAATAGGTGATATCATTGACAATTGTAATAGTTACTATTAATAATGGTAACGATTACTATCAAAAATAATAATTATAATTATTATAAATTATAACTGTTACAATCGAAGATGGTAAATGTAACCATCTCAGATCGTAAAAATTCTGAAAGAAAAAATAATAGTAGTAACTAATTAAAATAATAACAGTTATTATTACTGATTACCATCATAATAGTAGTAGTTACCATCAGGATGGTAAATACTACAATTCAGATGGTTTACTTAATTATTTAAATAATATTTACTACTATTGAATTCAGTTAATAGATTTTAACATAACTAGATAATAAATTCTACTATAAAATTTTCTCCGTGTATATTATTATGAGATTCCTATCTATATA
The DNA here is from genome assembly GCA_905319865.3 of Cotesia congregata. Classification (NCBI taxonomy): domain Eukaryota; kingdom Metazoa; phylum Arthropoda; class Insecta; order Hymenoptera; family Braconidae; genus Cotesia; species Cotesia congregata. The sequence continues at coordinate 3,410,734 of CAJNRD030001118.1, read as the reverse complement.
GTCACTTATCACGATATTTCGAGAGCCATCAGAGCTAGAAACTGGAAATTTGGTAGGAATATTACTTTTTCCATGTAGAGCTCAGCTGAGAACGGATTTTAAGAAATTCCTCCCCCAAAGGGGTTTGCGGGGGCGTTAACAATAAAAAATTCCCGTTTTTAAAATATAGCTCCTAGATCTTTTCGTATGTGTGTCTGAATTGGGGCGAATTCTGATGAATTAGATGTTAGTATTTAAAATGATTTGTTTATATTTAATAAATCTGATATTCATTTATTAAATATCAATAAATGTTTTTAAATACTAAGAAATATTTGTTAAAGACTAAAAAGTGGTCTCTAATTAAATATTAACAAATATTTTTAACTATAAACAAATCCTTTTATCAGTCTATTACATAAAATATTATATAAAAATAAAACATTATTATATTTCGACTACTACTTAGAATGCGGAAGGACTATCCAAGAAACTAGTGGAGTAATAAAGTCCCCAGTTACCCCAGAAAGTTTATATTCCAATCAAGTGATCGAATGCGAATGGAGAATGCTCGCTCCTCACGGTCACCGTATCAAATTCGCAATTACATCGTTGGATATTTATGAAACCGCTGACTGTGCTACCGACTATTTGGAAATCGCAGATGGTTACTCCGACGACAAAGCACTCCGGCGTAAATATTTCAAAATTTTCAGCTTTGTAGTGTACTGTTATTTAAATTAACATTGAAATTGATAAATTTATTTCGGTAATTACAGGGAAATTCTGCAGAACTGGTAATGAAGCTAGTTTACATTCGACGGACAACCGTATGTTGGTGAAATACCGAAAAAGTGGTGAAAGCACCCACAAGGGATTCACTGCGCAATACCAACAGACTTGCAATCACACAATATTTGTTGATGGAAAAACAGTTCATTTGGAGTCTCCGAACTATCCCGAACCGTACGGAGCGAATCAACAATGCTTTTGGCGGCTAGTTGCTCCCGAAAACCATCAACTCGCTGTTAAACTCGACTTTGTTGAGCTTGAAAATGAAGAGGATAATTGTTCCTTGAAATTTGATGATGGAAGGACTGAGACAAGTGCTTGCGCTCTTGATAAGGCTGCTGAATATTTTAGTTCTGATAATTATCTTAATGTCACCTTTATTCCTAGATCTACTGGACGAAATGGATTTTCAATTTCTGTTGCCGTGAAAATTTTAGTTTGAGATTTTTTTTACTTTATTTTAAAAAATTATTTTTATTTTTTAGATTTTTGACATTCAATACTATTGAAATGTCTTATAAGTTGTCATTGCAAAATAAAAAAAAATTTTTTTTTTTCTTAAACAGAATTAAAATGTATATATTTATGAGATAAAAAATATAATACAGTTTTGTCATATAAGACTTTTGTCAAATAACAATTTTTTCAGGTCTTGATAATTATTTAAAAAAATTTTAATAATCTATATTATTAAGAAAATAAGCAAAATTTTGTGGCTAGCATATTTATATGAAAAAATGGGTTTTTATGGTTAAATTTAGTATCATTGGAAAAATCTTGACCTGGAGTTGTGCTTTTTCATGGTTTCCTATTGTTCAGTTAACAGGCCCACTCAATGAGCAATACGTCACTGTGGGCTCCCCAAATTTACAACACGCACCTGACAAGCCATCGTTCCCGCTATTTCTCACCCGCATGCGTAAACCGCCTGACTGATCACGCCACAGGTATCGAATTTTACCATTGGCTATCGATGTTGACATCAATAGAACGAATTTATTGATTGGCTATCACTCTCGTTAGACATGCGCAGTAGCCTTCTTCTCCAAGACGAGGAAGAAGACGAATTATTATTTTTATCTTTCGCTTCTCCGCCATTAAGTCTAAGGCTTCGCTTTCCCGCTATTTTATTTCGCTCATCGTTAACTAAACGCATTTCGCTATTTTTATAATTTAAATTGCTTAAATTAACCGCTAATATTTCGCTTCAGTTTGTTTCAGATAAATTGTGTTTATTTGCTTTTGTTTCACCGCTTTTTACAGTGCCGGCAATTTGCTCAACCACGTGCTGACCGGCTTCGCATTGATATCCACGCTGTGTTTTATAAATCCGCTTTTTTCTTATCAATCCGCTATTGAATATATTAAATATTGAGTGTATTTATAGTAAATAAATCTCTAGTGATATTCTTAATAATAATTTTTGTATTTTAATTGAGATAACCAGACCGAAACCTGATCCTTAGTTTTTCCGCTCTTTCAGCATTTTACACCTATTATTCTTACCAATAGTCAATTTATTATGATAAGTATTTAGACTGCATTTGAAAATACTCTTATGTATCTCTAGATACATAATTAAGAACTGACATTGCTATCTTGTCAACTGTTGACATTTTTAAAGGTATAAGCTCATTTCGATGTTACACTCATCAAGACCTTTCATTTAAGTACCCACATCAATTTTTCATATATTTATGTATATATTATATATATGTATTGAAAAATATTTAAAAAATGCATGTGGGTATTCAAATGAAAGGTCTCGATGAGTGTAACGTCGGGATGAGCTTATATCTATATATATATATTATATATATATGTAAATATGAAAATATATCAAAAGTGCATCTGGGTACTCAAATGAAAGGTCTCGATGAGTGTGACATCGGGATGAGCTTATATCTTTAAAACTATCAGTAATTAAGAAATGACCTTGTATCTTGTCAACTACTGACATTTTTAAAGATATAAGCTCATCCCGATGTTACACTCATCAAAACCTTTCATTTGAGTATCCACATCAATTTATCATATATTTATATATATTATATATATGAATATATGAAAAATATATCAAAATGCATGTGGGTACTCAAATGAAAGCTCTTGATGAGTGTAACATCGGGATGAACTTATATCTTTAAAAACGTCAATAATTAAAAAAATACAGTACAATTTAACAAAAGTCATTATTTAATAAAGCAAAATTTTATTTATTTATAGTTTACAAGTGACTGTAAGGTTACTAGTTTCAATTAAATTTTATAAAATTTCATGAAAAAAATTTTTATAAAATTAATAATTACGTAAAAAAAAAATTAAAATTATTGTGCACACAGATCATTTTACTGATTTTATAAAAATAATAATACTTTTCAGGTCAAAACAAAATTTAAATATTTCAAGAGATTATCACGGGACTTTATCAAGCACTAAAGCACAAAATTTAAAATCTTCTTGGTGAATAATAAAAAAATAAAGCTTCGAAGTTTGGTAGTTTAGTAGTTTAGTAGTGCGAGCATGCGAGAAATAAATATATACATATATATATAATGTGTAATGCCTCTCACGTGGCTGATCTTTTAAAGTGATGTTTGCATTTTTAGTTACTCCGTGTCATGAATTCCCGATGTTTGTACACTTATTCATAAATCAAACGTAACTAAGGTGTGTTGCATAGATGTATACAGAATAAAAAGAGAAGGAAGTAAGGATTGAGAGACTTGCCTTGAATTTTATCTTCATCATGAATCTTAAATTCTCCGAGCTCCGTCTTTCCACCGATTCGTCAACTTCGTTTGATTTTTTCAGTCTGGGTCCATAACCTGCAGGAGACACAGTCTGTCCTACAATGATTATGATAATAATTATAATTATAATTGTGGTGAAAACAGGAGTTTGATCGGTCGGGCTCCAAGTTCGAACCAATTGAAAGGACAGAGGCCAACAAAAGAGTGATTTTAATGGTACTTGCGGTGATAAATCGATGCCGCTGAAATGCGAATGATGCGGTTGGCGAGCTCGATTTTACAGCGCTGCTTCCTACCCCGGGCTGCTGGTTAACATTGTTATTTAATAAGCTTCATTATGCGACCCAGTATTATTCCCGTTCTATCTCTCTCGGTTAATTTTCCTTCGAGGCTCTCTCACGCGCTGCTCCTATAGAATTACTCGTATGCAGCCCATCATCCATCCTGCCTGTGGTCGACTCTAAATTTAATCCTGAGTATACTTAACCAAACTTCAGCCTCATCAGCGATGTTATTATATAAATAATTTATTTAATTTTTAAAAATTTTACTGACTATTTTTTTTCAGCGGATTTAATTCAGATTTTGATACGAAAAATATTTGAGTAAAATAAATTTTTATTAGCGAAAAAAATAATTTCTAGAAAAATTAAAAAAAAAATTATTACGCTTAATTAAATAAGATTAATTATTTTAATGCTACTGAAATTAATTTTTATAGTGTAATTTTTAATAATTTTTAACAAATAAATTTTTTTTAGGAAGAATTTATCAAAAAATGCGACTTATAAAAATTTAAAAAAAATATTGATGCAATTTTTTTTTTTAATATTAAAATTTATAATTTTATCAAACTAATAAAATTACTTTTATTCAATTTCTTAATTTTTAAATCAATAAAAAATATTTTTTTATCTTTTTCCATTACAAAAAAATAAAGAATGTTTTTTTTTAATAATAAAAATAAAATATTTGTCAGAATAATTTTAAAATCATTTACACCGCAAATTTTTTATAGTGTAAAATAAAAATTAATATTAAATATTAATAAAGTAATAATTCTAAATTTTTAAATTTTAAATTGTGTCTATAAATTTATAGAACGTAATTTTAAGAAGTTAGATTGATTACTAGAAATTATTTAATTACGCTTAATTATTTTAATGTAATTAAAATTAATTTTTATAGCGCAATTTTTAACAAATACTTTTTTTAGAAAGAATTTATCAAAAAAATACGACTTATAGAAATTAAAAAAAAAATATTGATTTTTTTTAAATATTAAAATTTTATCAAACTAAAAAAAATTATTTACATTCAAATTCAAAATTTTTAAAGCAATAAAAAATATTTTATCTATCCATTACAAAAAAAAATAAAGAATTCTATTGAATATTTTTTTTTTATAAACAAAATAAAATCTTTCTCAAGAAATAAAATAAAAATTAATATCGAATATTAATCAAGTAATATAAAAAATAATTAAAAATTTTTAAACTTTAAATTGCGTCGGTCCTAAATTAAAAAGATCCTCTTAATTTAAAAAAAAATTAAACAATATCAAATAAAAAATAATTGAACGCATACTAAATATTCAAAGCAACACCCCTGGGCAATAATAATAATTACTATTAGTAAATTTTAAATGAAAGCATAAGAGAATAATAAATAGGATAATAAAAACAAGACACCTGGGCCATGCCTCGATATAGCCACCCTAAAGCAATTCAAGTGTTGATATACACGGAAAAAAATTTATTGTTGCTGCAACAGGAGGCAGTCATGTTGCAGCAACAGGAAAAAATCCTGTTGTAGTAACAGGATTACTACTGTTGTTGCGACTTGATAGTAAAATATAGTTGGGTCAATTCATGTCAAATCGACCAATAGTTGGAATCGACCCCTTTCGATTTGGATAAATTTTGGTCAAAAGTTTTCTTTTATCATACAACGAACTTCTGCCAAAGGAAAAAAATAAAAAAATTATTTGCAAAAGATATATGCAAATTCAAAATTTCTCGATTTTTCCAGTTTTTCAATTTTGTTTTTGTTATATCTCAAATGCTATTATAGATACAGGAATGGCCTTTCGTTTGTTTGAAAGGGGACACTTGGGGCTATTGAAAAAAAAATATATTGAACAATGCCAAATTTGTTAAATTTTGAATTTTTGAAAATCGTCATAAATGACGATCTATATTAAAATTTTAGCTCAATTTTTTTTTGTATAATACCTTGTACTGATCTTAAAAGATCCTGAAATTTTTAGAACTGTGTTTTTTTTTAAATACGAATTTTTCAATTTCAAAAAAAATTTTCTTTTATTTTTCGCAACTTCTAAATAATGTAAAGTTATGCAGATATATAGTATTGTAATTTTGAGCATTAAAAATAAATGCACGACGTGGAAATATTAAATAATAAATTAATTTCAACTTTTTTTTCTATTTTTTGAACGTAATCTTAAAGTCAGGCTTAACACATAATATAATTTCTTATTTTTTTAACGCATGATATATTTTCTCCGTTTGTTCACTTCAATAAAAGTTTTTAACGTCAAATAACTCAAACAGATGTTAATTTCCAATAACAATCAGAAATAATGTGTGGTGAGAATATCAATTTTTTTAGTTCTTTTGAGTACTTGTTTACTTACAAATTTCTGCATATTAATGTTGCTCAATCTCAAATTTTAAATCATTTTCATGTTAATAAGACGATAACTGGCGTCGACAACTTTAAATGAAGTAAAGTGAAAAAAAAATCACAATTCTAAAAATTTCAGGATCTTTTAAGATCAGTACAAGGCATTATACAAAAAAAATTGAGCCAAAATTTTAATATAGATCGTCATTTTTCGATTTTCAAAAATTCAAAATTTAACAAATTTGGTATTTTTCAAAATATTTTTTTTTTCAATAGCCCCAAGTATCCCCTTTCAAACAAACGAAAGGCCATTCCAGTATCTATAATAGCGTTCGAGATATAACAAAAACAAAATTGAAAAACTGGAAAAATCGCGAAATTTTGAATTTGCATATATCTTTTGCAAATAATTTTTTTATTTTTTTCCTTTGGCAGCAGTTCATTGTATGATAAAAGAAAACTTCTGACCAAAATTTATCCAAATCGAAAGGGGTCGATTCCAACTATTGGTTGATTCGACATAGATTGACCCAACTATATTTTACTATCAAATCGCAACAACAGGAAAAAATCCTGTTGCTGCAACAGGATTTTTTCCTGTTGCTGCAACATGACTTCCTCCTGTTGCAGCAACAATAAATTTTTTTCCGTGTAATAGTAATAAAGATACATGACCGTTAAAATGCATCATCGATGAGCCGAGCCGGTGAATATTAAATGTCTCTTGCTCGAGTTTCGATAATAGTCCGTCAGGTGAAAAGAGACGGCCAGATCCCGGAGAATAGATCCCAGTAAAGAGAAAACTCCAGCATGCATAGACAGACAAAAAGAGAAGCAAGAGAAGAGAAGAGGGCGATAGTATGTGCATGGTCCATAACCTGGTGAGCTCCTGTTGGTAGATGGTAGCTTTCAAAATTGCAGCACTCAACCGGAGAGTTTTAATGAGAGGTGAAGTACGTATTAAAACTGAAACTACGAGAGCATCGAAACGGGCCAGAGATAGATATACGCTATCAAGCTATCACAATAGCTCTCGATCAAGTGCCCCCGAGGATTCAACCCTGTTCATTTGCATTATTTTTCATTTATTCACTCACTCATTCATTTACTTATTTATATTATTTTTTCGTTATAATTATCGCAAGCTCGTTTATATCCTACAGCTCGCTAACGCTAATACGGTATTATACCCATTAAACGGAGATTTATCGCATTCGGATATCAATTAATATTTATATTTTATTTAAATGGGCATAGGGATACACTAGTCACTACTCGCTACATACTGTGTACGATATACAATACACAATATACTATAAGCTATAAACCAGAGAGAGAAGATAGATATACACCGGGATTTGTAGCTCCTGCATAAGCCATTAAACGGTGCTCTGCAATGCGGTCCTTCAGCTCGTCCTTTTTTTTTTCTTCACGCTCTGCGAAAGGAGTTGAATAAAAATCTAAATATCCATGTGAATGTTAATGTAAGTGCCTGAGTATACGGATACAGGATAGGGGAAAGGGTGATGCGGGCGACGGGTGTCTCTTAATATTTTATTGCTCTAGGCTACCATCAAGTCGTGCATGTAACGCTTGTAGGTACTTATCAGACGTAATTACTTTTTTGTTATTATTAGTTATTTTTAATTAATGTTGCTTATTTTTCTTAAATAAGAAATCGGAAATTGCAATAATTTATGATGATAAGTATTTAGGCTGCATTCGAAAAGCTCTATCTCTAGATACATAATTAAGAAATGACCTTGTATCTTGGGAACTATTGACATTTTTAAAGATATAAGCTCATCTCGATGTTACACTCATCGAGACCTTTTATTTGAGTACCCACATCATTTTTTCATATATTTATATATATTATATATTTGTATATATGAAAAATATATCAAAATGCATGTGGCTACTCAAATGAAAGCTCTTGATGAGTGTAACATCGGGATGAGCTTATATCTTTAAAAATGTCAATTATTAAGAACTGACCTTGTATCTTGTCAACTACTGACATTTTTAAAGATATAAGCTCACCCCGTCATTACACGCATCAAGACATTTAATTTAAGTACCCACATCAATTTTTCATATATATTTATATATATTATATGTATATGTACATATGAAAAATATATCAAAATACATATGGGTACTCAAATGAAAGCTCTTAATGAGTGTAACATCGGGATGAGCTTCTATCTTTAAAAATATCAATAATTAATAAATGACCTTGTATGCTGTCAACTATTGACATTTTTAAAGATCTAAGCTCACCCTGACATTACACTTATCAAGACCTTTCATTTGAGTACCCACATCAATTTTTCATATATTTATATATATTATATATATGTATATATGAAAAATATATCAAAATGCATATGGGTACTCGAATAAAAGCTCTTGATGAGTGTAACATCGGGATGAGCTTACATCTTTAAAAATATCAATAATTAAGAAATGACCTCGTATCTTGTGAAATATTATATAATTATAATAGATATTATATTATATAAATATACAGAAGAAAAAATTTTTATAATTTTCTTAAATTTTAATTACAAAGGCTATTACTAATTATTTAATTTGATAATAAATAAATAAATAAATAAGTCAATGGTTATGTTAAATAAATGATCGTGTATTAATGTTAATTTGATTAGTTTACAACAGTTTCATACAATAACGTTAAATTTATAATAATAAACAATAACTAATTATTAATAATTAATAATTACTGATCTCAAGTAACCCACACTGCACTCGATAAATACAAAAAGTAAAATAAAAAGCCAGGACGGTACAGAGCTCAGCTCTGTCTAAAAAAAACTAGAGAAAAAAATCAGAAGTAAAATTTAATACTAAAAGTGATGCTCAAATAATAGATTTCAATTCACTCTGTTATCTCCACCCACACTTAAATTAGTTTACAATTATTAAATACAATAGGATTAATCACACGGGATTTAATTTATATTTATTTAATAACATTATAATCAATGCAATCTTTATTAATTTATTTTATATTTTATAGGGTATCATCTTTAACGTTATGTGCACCATATTCGTTTTTTTTTCTTTAACTTTATCATTATATCTATTTAATCGATTGAGTGATTCACTTTATTGTATTTTATTACGTAGTTTTATTTACGAAAAGTCGATATGATATATCCTACAACGGCGTACAAAACTTCCATCATTATTATTATTTTTTTTTTATTATTATTATTATACAGTAATTGCAATATATAATATTATTAATTTTACTAAAAAAAATTATTAACAATTCAAGATTAGTAAAATAAATTTATCTACCGTCAAAATAATATTATTCGCGTAAAAATCATCTGATATCATGACGAGGATCATTATGAATATAATGAATCTTATATTTTGACACAAATTTGAGATTTATATAAAAGTCATATTAAAATACATTTGATACCCGTAATAAGTAAAATATTTATGGAAACAAATTTTTTTTTTAACTAGATTATAAAATATTTATTTTTCTTGTTGGAGAAAGAAAATTTCTAGTAATTTAATAATTAAATCATTATGATATTAACATAAATTCATAATTAAATGATGGTCATATCTGCATAAAATCATAATGATATCATAGTGATATTGTTAGCCTTTTTAAATCGTGATATAAAATTATTGAGTCATAAATATATACAGGAAATAATGCAAATTAATTAAATTAAAGAAATTTTTAGGAGGATTTAAATTGTTTTCAAAATAAAAAATAATTATCTTAAGACGAAAAAATTTTGTCAGTCAAAAATTTTTTTTAAACCAAGATAGTGTTTTTTTTAAATATTCTTCTAAATTAAGAAAATCAAGAAAGAAAGTAAAGTAATTCAACAGTATAGTGCATGATAAAAATACTGCTTTTCTCAATTATTATACTTTTTCTCTGATGAACAGAAAAAATGAAAATTTTACTAATCTACTTAAAAAAAATTCTTTCACATAAGTATTTTATTTATTCCGGGTTTTGGATGAATATTGATATGGCTTTAATATGAATCTCATATTTGTGTCAAACTATGATATTCATAATAAACCTCATCACAATATCAGATGATTTTTACACGGATATAGCGTCGTCTATTTGCAATTATCGAGCTACAAAAAAGCGGTAATTTTATTTGGCACACAAATTGGCCTTATCACTCTTTACATAAACAAAAAAATCCCAAGTTTCAACAATTACTAATTTATCTAGAGTCGATAAGCAATTTTTTTATCATCAGTCAAAGTAATTTATTTTCAGTCGGTAAGTTAATTTTCTACAAAAATTAATCAGTATTAAAAAAAATTGCAATAAAAAAAAATTTTAATTTTATTATTATTAATATTAATAAATCAACGCTCATACCAGTGAGACTCGTATTAATAATAATTCTCAACCTGATCGCACTCACACAATAATTAATAATTATTTAATTATTAATATTAATAACACATTGTTTACATATACTCTTACTTATTATTTATACTTCTTATATTAATTAGTTATTTGTTTAAAAATCGTAGTTTAGTACTTGAACGTGGCATAAAAAAATTTTACATCAATTTTCACAACTGTGATTCGTTAGTTTTATTATTTTAATCATTATTTTTATCTTTTTGTTGAATCAGTTCGAGTTATTTATCTAAATAAAGAGGTTTATATGCATTTGGCAGTTTTGTTATTACAATTTATATTTAGTTGTTAATTGTTATTTGTTTTACATGAACCCTTTCGGGGACCATACTGTCATTTATTGTTAACATTATATGATTTTATCTTGCTAACCTTTTTTTTAAATAAATTATTTATCCATCTTTTGATTATTATTTGATCTGCGTGCAATTATTTACAGTATATTAACATGTTTTCTAATAATTCTCAATGTCATTAGTAATTCATTGGTAACAAAATATATAGGGACAATAATTCAATGTTTATAATCAACATTATATACAATTTTTTATAAATATTTTTTTAAGTAATTAATAATTTTATTTTTTCTACTTGGGAAAAAAAAATTTTTTATGAAATTTTATTTAAATTATTATTTTTTTCGGGTTAATAATAATTTGTTTTTATATTTTATGAATTTTAATGAAATTTAATTAGTAAAGTTTTATGAAATTTCACACTTCATGAAATTTTGTAGAATATTTCGTTTAATTTAGTTAGTAGAATTTCATGATATTTTATGAAATTTATCTCTAATTAAAAAAAAAAAATTTGTAAATATCTAATAATGTATAAAAGATTCTATAAAATTATAAAAAATTTCATATTTAATATAATTTTATAAACTTTGATTTAATTTTATCAAATCAGTATTTTTTTTTGGGTTGATAATAACTTTTTTAGATTTAATGAATTTTTTATTAAATTTAATTGTTAAAATTTTATAATATTTCACATTTTAAAAAATATTAAATTTTATGAAATTTTAATAATAAAATTTTACTAATAAAATTATATGAAATTTTTATGAAAACTTTAATACTAATATAAAACTTTTAATGAAAATTTTATGAAATTTAATAATAAAATTTTATCAATAAAATTGTATGAAATTTTAATGAAAAATATCCCCTGGTCTTAAATATAATTTAATAAATTGTAATATTTTATCAAATTTCATAAAAAAATTTTTTCCCATTCAAATAATATAATACACCTATTAAAAAATAAAAAATATATATTGAGGAAAAATAAAATCATAAATAATAATAAAAAAAAAAAAGAATAATAACATTGAGAAATAATAGAACAATAAACAAAGTCACTGGTCGTAAATAATTAAATTACAATAAATAATTATTTACGTAACATACTCGGCTTTGCGATTATCCCAGTGACTGGGAGTCGCGGGTGTCCACGGAACCGCGACATTAAGTGACTTAATAGTTGACCTACGACGAAACACCCACGGACTTTTGGGGCTCTTGGGACTCCGAGGGCTCTTTGAGGGCGACTCCGCAAAAGTGACGCTGCGGCGGGTAGGCCGTGGCGGCGGAGGCGGCGGGGGTGGAACAACCGCCTTCGGAGGTGGTGGCGGAGTCGGCAACGATATCGACGGCGATGGATCCGAAGTTTCGTCGCTGCTTCCCGCTGGTGCGGTGTACCAGGGGCTTACACTTGTGTGTGAGTATTGCTGTGTACCTGGTCGCCCTCGGTATTCCCAATCGCGTTCGCCGGGGCGTAATACTAAAATTTTTTTAGTTTTATTAGCTATTACGCTCATTGTAATTATAATTATAATTTTTTTATTTTAATTATTGCTTTTATAGTATGTGCGTTTAGTTTTTATAATTTTTAGATTTTATTATAAGTTAATGTTTAAATGTAATTATGCAATTATATAAATTTATTACTGGCTTTAATATTATTATTATATATTTTAACTATAATTGAAATTCATTAAAAATATTTAAAAAATGCATTTATGGAACTATAAAAAATATATATTTAGAACAATATTAAAATAAAATTTTTTATTATATATTTTTAACAAATTTTTATTATAGTTATGAGTTTCAAGATTTTTATCGTAATTTTAAAATAAACAGTTGAATTTTTTGTTATTACGCGGAAAATATTGCACGGAAAAAAGTAAACTGTAATAAATAATAGTCGATTTATAATAAGTAATGATCAACTGCTAAAAATTACTATTTCAAACAGTAAACTCGTGATTTTACTAATCACTTTATAATATTTATCATTTAAATGCCACAATTTATACTTTACATGGAAGAAAATACTATTTCAAACAGTAATATTCGCTATGTGAATGTCGAAAATGTTTAAGTATAATAATTAAGAATTTTGACTTTGATATTTATCATTTTGTACCTAAAAAATGATCGCATGATATGTAAAAAATATAAAATACAGTTACTAAATTCCCAATACAAGCAACGTCAAATTTACTAAGTAAAATGGTAAATTTTAAACGCAACGCTAAAATTCAAACTATAATTATTGACTTGCTTGGACTGGTAAAATGTATATTTTAAGAGTAGAATTTTTACTGTTTTAAATGTTAAATTCTCCTAGATTGAGACCCCCTCCTCATCTGAGTTCCCCTTCTCCTCATAGAATGGACTATATATTGAAACGGCAATTTTTACTGTTTGAAACTGTAATTTTTTAAGATGACAGAGTCGTTATTTAATATAGTGACAGCTACTAATCACTTATTTTGGATATTAAATTATAAATTGTGGCTTTTACATTTTCTACATTAAATTCTGTAATATTTATATTTTTGCCACCCCGATTTACGCTGTACTGTTTGAAACTATACAAATTAACCGGAACCTTAGTCAATTTTAGTTGACTGTTTTCCGTGTGGGTGTATAAAAAAATTTTTTAAAGAAAAATGATAGAAAATTCAATTTTGAATATAAAATATCTCATGATTTTTTTTAAAATCTAATATTTTTACCGTAATTTCAAAATTAAATTATAACTCATGACAAATGATTCAAATTTTTGCTAATAAAAAAATCTTTATTTAAAAACTAGGAGCCATTTTTAAAAAAAATTAAATTTTGAATAATTTTAATTAAAAAATTCTTTCATACGACCAATACTATTGCCGTAATATCAAAAATTTACCATTGATTATAAATAATTCTTTTCAAATTTTAATTTTATTCGAATTATTACCTAAAAAAATTTATAAAACTTTCCTCTAATAAATAAAAATTTCCACCATTTAAACATTAACCAATTAAATTATTTTTAAATTATTTAGTGACGTATTTGTGCTGTTAAAATTGAAAATTCAATAAAAGCTTATGTTAACATAATTTTCTTAAAATTTATCCAAAATATTGAAAGTGATGAATGTTGATCAAGTATGAGATGAAAAATGAATAAAATAATTCGACCTCGGCTCACCTTAAGCTGAAAGCGTTCAAAATAAACTTATAAAAAAAAATCTTTAATAATAAAAAGGAATGAGAGCATGCGTCACTGTAATTACATGCTTATGTACAAATAATAAGCTGGATTGATAAATAAAAAAAAAATAATGTCAATAGAATAAAAAATGAAAGCAGTGAATGCATAAGCATTACTATAATTGTAAATAAGTATAAAAATATAAATATATAAATAAATAAATTTATACAGAGGTTGTTAAACGGGGATTTAAAATAAAGGGTGAGAGTACTCACATATGGTCCCGGAAAAGGCGCATGCATCCTCCGTCTAACTCTGCAGTCCGTACCACTATAGACAAAATAAAAAAACGAAAAAGTAGAACAACGCAAAATCACTGCTAACGCCTTTTTTTTTGTTTAAAAAATTCAGGACATTTAATTTAAATAATAAAAATTATAAATTACAAATTTAAAATAATATTCTAGCGTTCAGCCTCCGAATTATCATCGCAACAATTAGCAAACTATCGTTACTTGGATAAAAAATTATAAACAATAATTATACTTGAGTGTGTGTATGTGTGTGTGTGTATTTTTTTACTGCCAGATTGTTAATTATTTACTTCGGTCTGCGAACAGATTTATCATTTTTTTTTTATAAATAAGGCTGCTAGTGGCATGCTAAGCAGAGGTCTAATTACACGGATTTATTTTTTTAATTGTCATTATTAATTATTTTCTTAAGGATTGTCGGTAGTAATTACGTGGTAAGCTTTTTCAGTATGTTTACAGTTAAATAATAATTATTATTATATGGTAAATATTAAATATTGTAATACTAGTATTACTTTTAGTATTAATAAATTACCCGGCCATTGTCGAAGTCGCGACCACCACCGATAGTTAAGCGCGCTTTGGCTTTCATGGCGTCTGACAGTGAGATCTGTAATTATATGTTTTATTAAAATTTTACAGAAAGTAATTATTATAACATTGATGGTTCCATGATTCTTGATCCTCCGACAAAATATCCCGGATAAAATATTCCCGGAAAAAATATCTTAAATAATTAAATTAAATTACCAACACATAAGCTTGTTATCCCCCTTGTGTGTTGTGCCCTTTTATCGTGGATTTTGTCTTCTGTGGATATCTGTGATATTTAGTCTCGGGAATATTTTTTTTTTTGGGATATTTTGTCAGGGATATTTTGTCGGAAAATCAAGACACCTGATACCATATTGATAATACCTTAGCTCGAGTGGCTTCGGTGTGTGATTTATAGCAAAATTCAACGAGAGCAACTGCGAGGGCCAGCAACAATCCACCGATAAGTATATAAAATATTCCAGCGACATTGCTTAAGGATAGTTCATTACGCGCGTCTTGTTTGTCCCCATGGCGACACTCGGTTCTGTCGAACCACCATTTGTTCATCAGCTTTCCCAGTTCCCCGGTTTCGATCAGCGAGAGCACTGCTAAATTTATTTTATCTCTGGAAAATTTTAATGTTTGTCAAATCAAGTACTTTTGATATTTATTTTCAAAATTAGGGTGGTCCAAAAATACTAACTTTTTTTTTTATATTAAAAGTCTTTTATGAAAATGAATTAATTTTTAAGTTTTAAGAGTTTTAAAAAATTTGCTCAATACAAATTTTGAAGGACTCGCTCAAGATTTTAAAAAATTTCCAAAATCGTAAAAAATTGATTTTCTTTCGGTTTAATTTTTCTCGAATTATTTTTAAAGTAAAAAAAAATTGAAAATTTCAAAAATCTTAAATTCTCAAAATTAAATAATTTTTAATCTACAAAATAATAAAAAGATTAAAAAAATTTAATTTTTGATGATTTTATAAATTTATTAATATTTTGTGACGCTAAAAAATATTTTCTGAGCTGATATTTGGAAAGGGCTCTTAAAACGTGACAAATTTCTATAATAGTCAGTTTTTTGTGACCACTCGACTCAACATAGCATTAATTAACAATTGATGAGTACCTCAAGGGTGAACCGATAGGTGTCGCAATACCAAATCCCTTTGTGTCAAGATTCCGTCCTACTTTCATGGTATCACAAGGCTCGCGTTCATTTATGTAATCATTTTTGGGGCTTTCTATCAGCAACGCATATTTTCCTTTGCTCGCTCTTACTTTTTTTATACCCTCGTCGTATGTTTTGACAAAGACATGATTACGAGCGTTCATATACTCCCACATTTTGCTGTACAAGCTTATTTGTGATTTCTGTAATCCATAAATATTAAATATTATTATTATTATTCATTAATAATTCTTTCTAATCCTTTAATTTGATGTAATTTATTTTTAAAACCTTCATCAAAATATTTTAGCAACAATTTTTGTTATTTTTTATAATTTTATAAAATTAACAAAGTTAAAATATAAATTCACTAAAAAGTAAAAAAAAAAACTTTGAAAAAAAAAATAATTTTATATTTTAATTTAAAAAAATCATCAAAAATTATTGCTAAAACCTTTTTATTAAAATTTTTTATAAAGCTTACATCAATAAAAAAATAAGTACACTTCAATATTAAAAAACTAAAAAATCAATATTTCAAATTATTTATATTAATAATAATAATAATAATAATAATAATAATAATAATAATAATAATAATAATGATAATATGACTTTTATAATATAATAAATGTAATTGCTTACCCGGAAAAAATCCCAGGTAGATCCGTATTGCAGAGTCCCGTACTCGACTTCTGTTTGCGCAGCTAAATCTTCCGGGGAGTTAATGGGAGAAACCATTCTCTCGACCGTTAAAAAGGCTGCCAAGTTAGCAGTGTACGAGGATATTAAAATCAATGTAAAGAACCACCAGACGGAACCGACGATCCTCCCGGACATTGATCTTTAAAATGAATTATATTATATTTATACATTATAATAAAAAAAGTATTCAGGCTTTTAATAAAAATTTCATTCTCGCTTTATCTTTTAATTAGCATTCAAAAACTCTGCCGCGTAATTGCACTTTTATGCATTTAAGTATCGTTAATTTTTTCAAGGATTAATCATGTCAGATATGCTTATAAAAAGTTTATTAATATTTCTAAAAGCGAACATTTAATATTGAATTGAATGGAATATAAATTATGGAATAAGTCTCTTTGGTTATTTTATCAGAGATGATTAATGTTGATGATATTCATTAAAAAACTCAAGAGTCTTGAGTTAAAATAATGAAGTTATTATACTATAAATTATTATTGTGATTAGCATAAAGACAATGCCGTAAATAAATTTTTTTTTTTAATTTTTTGCGTATTTACCTTGGAGAAATATCACAGCCTTGTTGCATAAAAGCTCCGAGAGAAAACCACATACTGTTGAGAATACTAAAATCATTGGCCATGCACGGGTTCGGTGAATGCAGTGAGGTCTGGTTTTGATGAGGATGTTGGAGACTCGGATCACCCCGGCCGAGTGATGGATCTCCGCCAGAACTCAATTGGATCAGTCGCCATTCATACGGCGAAAACCTGCAATAGAATTTGAGTAAATAGAAAATGAAATAAAATCAAACAGAAGAATATATTTTAGTCTGACTTAGTAATGCTTATACTACTTGCCTAGATACGATAAAGAGAACAATGGAGACGCCGATGTAGGAAAAAATAACGCAGACCCAAATCTCTTTGCTGAGTGGATTTAAAAAGCTAAAAACTCCAGGCTTTTGCTTTATTGGTTTTTTGATCATTATACTAATGCCGAGTGACATGAATGGTTTACTGAAATCTATTACACGTTCACGTTCAGACGTAATTGTCATTGGCGCAATTGCTATGTCCGCTTCCTGCAATTAAATCAATTACACTCATTACATTTATCTTTCTATAATTATACCATTTTATTTCTACATGATTTTAAAGTGCCCGAAATTATTCTATACATAATGATAAATTTTTTCATCTTTATTAGCATTATTATTAATAATTATGCAGCATAAAAATAGTTCCATGTTTTTTATTTTCTCATTTAATTTTGAATATTTTTTTATTTTTTAAAAAATTATTAATATTATTATCGATATTATTAAGAGAATAAGAAAAATTTTGTCTCTAGAATAGTCATATGGTAAAATCGGTTTTTTTAGTGAAAATTAGTGTCATAGCAAAGGTCTTGACTTGAATTTGTGTCTTTTCAAGGTTTCATTTCATTCTCACCGATAGTCAATTTATTAAGATAAATATTTAGGCTGCATTCGAAAATTCTTTTTCTCTAGATACGTAATTGACATTTTTAAAGATATAAGCTCATCCTGACATTATACTCATTGAAACCTTTCATTTGAATACCCACATCAATTTTTCACATATTTATATATATTATATATATGTATATATGAAAAATATATCAAAAATGCATGTGGGTACTCAAATGAAAGCTCTTGGATGAGTGTAACACCGGGATGAGCTTATATGTTTAAAATCATTAATAATTAAGAGCTAGATTACAGTGCAATTTAACAAAAGTCATTATTTAGTAAAGACCTTGTATCTTGTGAACTATTGACATTTTTAAAGATACCAGCTCATCCTGACATTGTACTCATTGAAACCTTTCAATTGAATACCGATATCAATTTTTCACATATTCATATATATTATATATATATATATATATATATATATATATATATATATATATATATATATATA
>CAJNRD030001118.1:3346402-3381242 GCA_905319865.3 Cotesia congregata | reverse complement strand
TTGATCCAAGAAAATTTATTCAAGTCAAAAAAATCTTGTTGTTTTAAGAAAATTCAGCCTCGAAGCTCCAAAAAATTTAGTTCTTGATAGAAGTAAATTTTCTTGTCTTGAAAAAATTTCTCTCTTGCTCCAAAAAATTAAATATAAAGATAGAAGTAAATTTTCATTAATATTTTTATTGATTAACATGTCAAATGGGAAGATCAAATAACATTGAATTATTTTTCTTCATTTAATATGTATAATTGCACGCTAAAATAATATAAAATGAATATCAAATATTCAACAGAAAAATTTTCTCAAGGTGAGAAAATTTTTTTCTCAGCTGAAGTAGATGGCGATGCTTCCCTAAAGTATCTAAAAATCTTGATCAAATATAAAAATTTATTGTTATTGTTATTAGTAAATTAGTAAAATAATGCTATTAGCAGGAAATTGCAATTTTTTGACAACAATGAGAATTAAAAATAAGAAAAGAAAGGCTTAATATACTATTTTTCATTTTTATTAATTTTAGTGTGATAGATTGTTTATAAATGAAGAATTACAAAAAGTGTAGTTTCTCATAATTATCTATCCTAAAGATTCGTGTCGACCAAGCGAGGTTAAGTCGGCCATATTGATTGTAGTATTTTAATAATGAGAATACCAAGTTTTTTTATATCCAGTAAACTTATTCCTATGGATAGTAAACTTTGGTATTCTTATTTTAGGAATACTTTTTTTTTAACCACAGGGAAAAGTTTTCTAGGAGGAAAAAAATTTTTTTTTCAGTGTAAAGGTCATATAGGACTCCATTATAAACTTTCTTCCCAAGTTATCTATATGAGTTATCAAAATTTTGTGACCAGTGCGCCTTTTCAAGGTTTCATATCATTCTCACCAATAGTCAATTTATGATGATAGGTATTTAATCTGCATTCGAAAATGCTCTATCTCTAGATGAATAATTAAGAAATGACCTTGTATCTTGTGAACTATTGACATTTTTAAAGATATAAGCTCACTCTGACATTACACTCATCGAGACCTTTAATTTGAGTACCCACATCAATTTTTCATATATTTTATATATTTATATATATATATATGTGTGTATGAAAAATATATCAAAAATGCATGTGGGTACTTAAATGAAAGCTCTTGATGAGTGTAACATCCGGATGAGCTTATATCTTTAGAAATATCAAAAATTAAGAAATGACCTTGTATCTTGTGAACTATTGACATTTTTGAAGATATAAGCTCATCCCGACGTTACACTCATCGAGACCTTTCATTTGAGCACCCACATCAATTTTTCATATATTTATATATATTATATATATGTATATATGAAAAGTATATGAAAATGCATGTGGGTACTCAAATGAAAGCTCTTAATGAATGTAACATCGGGATGAGCTTATATTTTTACAAACGTCAATATTTAAGTAAGTACAGTACAATTTAACAAAAGTCATTATTTAATAAAGCAAAATTTTATTTATTTCTAGTTCTCAAGTCACGGCAGTCACATAGTGACTGCAAGGTTGCTAGTTATTATTAATTTAATTTAACTAAAAACAGTAGTAAATAAAAACGCTGATGATTGATAAAGTAGTTTTTTATTTTTTTCCATTATTCGTGAATTTTTTATTCTCCAGAGCGGTTGTCACCGGGGACTTTTCATCCGAATGTCTTAAAGTCAAGACAGGGAGGGACCATTATTCTTTCTGAAGCGCGATATAGGCGTCGCGGGTAATAACATCCAAGAATTCTCTTTGGAGCGTGAGAAAAAGACTTTCGTTGAATTTTAACTTTTATTTTATTTTACTCTTGTCTTATTTCTTTATAACACAAACTCTGAAGCTCAAGAGATGAGAGCAATGCTTTTCTACCACTCTAGCATACACTACTCTGTACTCTGTACTCTGTACTCCATACTACACACTTCATTGCATTTTACTTCTGCTTTCTGTAAAAATCCTATCACAATTGCTCTTTTACTTCCCCTATCTTCTATTTTCGTCCTTCACTTTATTATAATAAATCCACTTTATTTCGCTCATTCATCTCTCAGATCTCAGATCCATAAAAAACACTCAAAGTGATTTTATTCCATTATTTAATATTCCAACAAACAAACAGACAAACAAAATAAATAACACACTCAGGCGTTTTAAATTCAAAATATATAAAATATAATATATTTTATAAAAGCCAGAAAAGTTAAACAAAACGATAAATTCCCCGGTCTATCACCAAAATAAACTCCATCAACTCGGTAGCTAAAGATTTTCCAACTTTTAGAGTTGGATCTGAGAAAACTCAAACCGAGGCACCACCAGCAATTCACTAAAAGGATAATCCCGGTGGATTGTGTGTGGTCAACGTTCATGTTCTATTTGCCGGCTGTACCAAAAAAAAAAAAAAAACAAAGAGAAAAAGTCATTTCAGCAGAGTGGAACCGAGTATTTGAGAGCTACCACAATGCTCGAACCAGAATTTATAAAATCAACATAAATTTTTAGTTGATTGGCAACCGCTCGAAATGAAGATAACCGAGCTAGTGTTAGATGAGTTTGAATGGAGAGGTCACTGCTCCTGGAGTGCCGGGCAACAGGGCGCTGTATAATATCAGCTACCAGCAGTAGACATCAGAGTTTAAAGACAAATGGATCCCGGTGACTCGGCTACTCCGATAGGACCAGTTACCAAGTTAAATGTTTCGTGAACGGTAGTTGGAATTAGTTGTTTCCTCCTCGCTGCTAAACGAGTATCCGCGATAATATCACTCTGTGGTCATCCGATCTTCATGACTGGATTTAACTAACTTTATATTATATTTTATGCTGTTATATTATCATTTTTGGTGAAATAATTTTTTTAAGTGACCATCTATGGCTTGATATCAGAATATTATATCCAATGATAGTCACATCCGATAATTTGATGTCTACTGATGGGAAAATATGGCTATATCAGAAAATTTGATGTCAAATGTAGGGTATACATGGCATTTTATGAAAATTTAGTATCTGTTGTAAGATACAAAGCTTGATATCAAAATTTGATGTCAATTTTTGAACATATATGGCCATATGAGAAAATTTGATCTCTATTGATGAACATATGTAGACTTGTATCAAAATTTGATCTCTATTGATAGATATATAGAGCCTTGTATCAAAATTTGATGTCTCTTGGTGAACGTAAATGGTCTTGTATCAAAATTCAATCTCTATAGATATATTTTATTTTATTTTATTTTATTGAAAAAAACAAACCCAACAGCTTGCGCCATTAACAGGGTTAATAGAATTATACATAAAGTAAATATAAATTTATATATTTACAAAGCTTACCAAGATGTCGTATAACTAGTACAATATTTAATATCGAATATAATATTTTAATATAATATTTAACAAAAAATTTAATATTTAATATGATATTTATGCGTAATTTCAACGTTAAATAAGTAGCGTTAAATATATAGAGCCTTGTATCAAAATTTGATGTCTGTTGATGGACAAATAGAGCCTTGTATCAAAATTTGGTGTCGAATGTAGGTTATACAAGGTATCTTATGAAAATTTAGTATCAATTGTAAAATACATGGCTCGATATCAAAATTTGATATCAATTTTTGAACACGTAAATTGTAGGATCTATATGATCTAATCTCAAAATTTGATGTCTATTGTAGAATATATATGTCCTGATGTGAAAATTGGGTACTTATTGTTGGACATATATAGCCTTATATCAAAATTTGATCTCTATTATGGACATATAGAGCTTTGTGTCAAAATTTGATGTCCCTTGATGGACATCTAAGACCATGTCAAGAAATTTAATGTCTATTGTAGAATAAATATGGTCTGATGTGAAAATTGGGTATTTATTGTTGGACACATATGGCCTAATGTCAAAATTTGGTATCTGTTGTTCGACATACATAGCATAGTATGAAAATTTTCTATATATTTTTGAACATGTAGGATCTTATATAAAAATAGGCCGTACATGGTCATATCAGAAAATTCTTTATGAGTATTTTTTATAAAATACAAGAAATTAGTGGCCGTATATGGACCTGGCGAATACGAACACCCGTAGTCTAAAGATATGTTGGAAAGAAGACAGTGCGGACTATTATTTTTAATGACTAAGACTATTGAAAATAATTTTTCCTTGGGGATAAAAATAGTGGTAGTGGTTGGAGAAGAGAAGTGAGGATCGTTATGATTGTTTGCGAGGTAAGTATGAAAGAATACACAAGTGGTGAAGCTGGTGAGAAATAGTTTTGTTGATGAAAAAGAAAGGAAGAGAGATGCGGAAAAGGAAAATACCAACAATGACAGGAATAAAAACAAGTCCAAAAATGAAATTAAAAAAAGTGCGTCGGACAGATGAGAAAGCAAGAGGAAAAGATGGTATTTGTAGAGTCGTATTCCCGTATCGTTATTTTCCGTGCCAGAAAGTTTTATGTCCTCTATAATTTCTGGAGTGTCCTCTGTACACACACAAATTTTCCGAGGGTAAGAGAGGCTCCTGCTCTGAGGAGGGGGAAAACGAGTGTGTGGGGGAGGGGAGTAGCTGAAAAAGAGAAACAGAGTGGGCAACTGCTCGTAAATCTTAAAGTCCACCACGATGTGTCTCTCAACCGTAAAAGAACGTCCGCTCATTCCAGCTTTTCACGATCTTCAATTGCCAAGCTTATTTATATAACTTTATGTTGATTTTATAAGCCATAAACTTGTCAAGATATGAATAAAATTTTTTACTATTTTTCCTTTTTAATATCCTTTTTATTACTCAAGGTAAATAAAAGTACTCGAGTATAAAAACATATTGTCCATTTTGTTGGATATTGTTTTTTATTGTTTCGTTTGATGGGCTACGTGTCACCAGAATCTTTAATAGTGACTGACTATATATCTTGGGAGTTTTTTTTCTCCTTAAAAAATATTTTATTTTAAAAATTCCTTGTCAATTCAATAAAGCCGTAAGGAAATTTTTATATTTTGCCATGTATGATCAGAGTCAACCATGTTAAGCCATAGAAAAAAATTGTTTCAGGGGTATTTACTCAGAAAAAAACGTTCACTTGAGCCAAGAAAATATTGTTATTCCCAATTATTTTCTTGAGCGAAAAAAAAATTTTTTTTTCACTATTTTGGCATTAAATTACAAAATTTCTAACTTCTTAAAGCCAAAAGGGCGTGTAATTTTATACAAATGCCCTTTTGGGCATTTGTATAAAAAAAAAAATTTTTTTTTTTTCAATTTCAAGCTTAGAATATGTTTGCAAAGTGATTGGCAAGAATCAACTAACCAAATAGATAATTAAAATCAAACTAGAAGATAAGCGATGATTGTTGATTAGCTCTAAGGATTTAAATGAAATTATCAACTGTAGTATCTTCATCCAGCCCGAAGTTGGTGTCTGCTGCAGTGAGGAAACTTTGGCAAGATCATTAGCGATATTCCCATCTCCATAGTCTGTATTATTAAAATAGCCGATAATATAAGTTGTTGTTTGGCTAGAGGAGGATCCTTTCGATAATGACATGCCCATCTGGTATCTCCTATCTGGTATCTAGTATCTGCCGTTTACCTCAACGACTATGCGAGAAATACCAAAATACTTAATCGATTGAATATGTTCCATCAATTATCCACGTCAGGAGAAATTAAACGTCTAATAAAACACAGACTTTTTCATGCTAGCAATGTAGGATTTTAATAAAAAATAAAAATGACGATGAGGGAGAAGTGGGTGAAGATGATTTATCATTATTCATAACGTTTGAAAGAGCAGACGAAGCTTTTAGATTAATACCATGAAAACGTGAAAGAACGCTTTGATCAAAGTCAACGATATATATCATCGTGCGTGCTATGTATGTCCCATTTATGCTTATGATGGCGAGTATAAATTTATTCCGAGGGTTTATGGTAACTGATGATTATTATTGCGAGGATGAGAAAT
Organism: Cotesia congregata; assembly: GCA_905319865.3. NCBI lineage: Eukaryota > Metazoa > Arthropoda > Insecta > Hymenoptera > Braconidae > Cotesia > Cotesia congregata. The sequence goes on along the minus strand of CAJNRD030001118.1, from coordinate 3,375,262 downwards.
AGCTTTGAATTTGTATTAACATTCGCTAGAGTGGAGTTACAGTCCTGAAGAAAGACTCAGTGCATCAGTCACTTAACTTGCGATCTATGATAAAAATACCACGCAAAAAAATAACTTGCTTCAAGTACGACATTTTTTTAATCAGGTTATTACTTTACCTACTTCAGAAAATTATCAACGCATTTTTTAATTATTAACCAGTAAATTTCTACAATACTCATATCAAATCCTGATTATGAAATCAAATACATTTTTTTATTTATAAATATTTTTGTTTACAAATATTAGAGATTACATGTAGCTATAATTATACACTGTTGAATATTTTCCTTATAGATAATAATTTTTCTGTGATTATGTCAGGATCATTTTATTTAATAAACAATTTTCCAATTCTAAAAAACTAGTTATTGTTTAAAATCTTTAATATTTTATGACTAAATTATCAGCAAAAGACAATTTTAAGTTATCTAGTAAATAAAAATCTTCAATTTCATACGCTCGTTGGATAAATATCTACACCCAATAGTTATTAATTATATTGGATTTTGTTCTAATAAAAATTGTATTTATTTATGCATTACAATAATAATTAAACACGAAGACGGTCTTCTGATGCAAAGAATAAAAACTTACAACTAACCGAAAAAAAAATGACAAGTGTCATCAGTAATACGGCTGTTGTTTGCTGACGCACCATCTGGTGTTTAAATTTCAATTTATCCCAAGAAAATACGTTCGTTGGTTTGAAAATTAGATTATATTAAATAAAAAACATAATTTTGAACCGAGCATAAACAGATTTTGAATCAAGAATTTAAAAGAAAAATTATTTAAGCAATAGAATTGAATTTTTCCCTGAAAATATTTTTATTGAATAAAGTTAATTTCTTGTTCTATGTAATCTGATAGAAAATGATGATCAAATGAAAGAGTAAATGTTACCCTCAAACTCTAATATGTCAAAGAATAATTATGGTAAAGTTTGCTTTGTTTATTTCTTTCTCTATCTCTTTTTTCCGAAATATTCTTCGTTTTGATGGGACGTTAAATTTGCATAAAACAGAGCAAAGGACGGATGACGGGCAGTGAATAGCGGATGATTATTAAAATTTCAATAAACCTTTATCTTTTTTTTTTATTTTTTACATCAGCAAGCCAAATTGTGAATGAAAATACTGTCAATTTTAAGGCACGATAAACCACGAACGGCAGTTAAAGTGGCTGGAGCTCGTTAAAATTTTTGATAATTAAAATGATAATAAATCATAAATTATAAATTCAAATTAAATGTCTGTAGTTTTAAAATAAAATAATAGCTGATAAATAATTTAATGATTTTTTTTTATGAAGCTTCTATTTGAATAATCATAAATATCCAGAGTATTTATAGGAATATTAATAACGTACGGAAATATTTTATGTGTAAAATTTAATTACAAAAGTTTAATTCCCTAGGGGCTTAAATTTTCATTATTGCAATTTAATTTATAATACATTATAAATGAGATGTTTTGTTAAATATATTACCAACTGAAAATTTTCTCATGGGTTGATAATTTAAATAACGAAAATACTGGACGAATAATTAATAATTTTTAATTAAATTTTTAAATTGCTTATTTATTTATTCATTTATTATCGAGGGCAGTAAAAGTTACATTTGCAGTGGCTAAGGCTTGAGGGAAGTCGCCTTAGGCTTTGTCAGCATCACAAGAATGTGTAATATCGTTTCATTTTCAATGGATATTGTATTTCGTACATTATGTACAAGAGCGATTGTAGGCTAGATGTTTCCCTTGTTTTTCCTCCGGCCAGGTTTTATCGGATTACCCAAGTACAAGGTGAGGAAACTTTTCGCTGCTCTAAAAAGATGAAAGAAAATAAGAACTCCTTATTTTTTTTACAAAAACAAAAAAAAATCAAGAAAATCCATAAAAGTTTTTAATGTTTAATTTTCAATTGAAAATTTTGGGTTAAGTATTGAAAATACGAAAAAATTGAATCATTAAATTTTTATAGAAAATATAATTTTTTACAAAAAAAAATTCCTATCAATTTTGCTCTGTCTTTCTTGCTTTTTCCAGACTTTAAATTTAAATTTCAGAAATCAAGTTTTAGAACTTGTTCGTAGATTTTAAATGTTTATGGTGGGGATTCTAGCTAAAATATTAGAAATAAAAAAAAATTATGTCATTTTGTTCAGACAATTTTATTTCCATAAAAAAAAATCGATTTCACTTTTAACGTAGCTCAAACCTTTTAGTCAGATTTTTTAAAAGAAAGATTTGAATAATGAAGATAATTATTTGAAAATACATTTCATTATGAAAATCTTCAAGTCTTGTGAATAAATAATTGTAGGAAGTGCGAATCAGGTGAAAAAACTAAAGTAATTAGTTTCGACTATTTATTTTCATATATACGACATTTTGTCGGTTTTATTCCGACATCCTCAGGTATCTTGAAAAAGCCCATCAAAACATTGTCAACACTTTGAACATTACATAGCAAATTCATATACAGATTTTTAAAAATTTATTCGTCCAAATTTAGTCAAAAATATCCATTAATTGCAGGTCAATAAATGTCTATTGTTACTGAACTCTATTAATTTTATATAAATTATTGAAAATTATTAATAAATACAAAATAACGATCTCCTTTCACGCATTTTACTCTCAATTATGAATTTCGATCGAAGTGTTACAAGTTTTTTGTAAATAAAGATGATAAATAACTGTCATTACTAAAAAGTTCAAATTAATAAATATTCAAATTCATATTTTTTTCTTTTCTTTTGTTTTATGAACTAGATGGTACTGTCTTATTATTATCTATTACTGTTTAACTACTTTTATTATTACTATGTATGCATTTATATGTAAGGCCCTTAGGGAGCTAAGGCCTCAGGGTCTAAAATTTTGATAAATAATTAAATTAATAAAATTATTATTTTATTATAAAATTTAAAGTTTAAAAATTATAAATTTCTAAAAAAACTAAACAAATCATCTGATTGGCCCAAGAACCTTGTAAGGAATCTTAAAATAATTAAATTGGTACATAATAATCACGACGGTCTAATTAGCAATTGGCCTAACTCCATATTTTTTAGAGGGTGATTTTTTTAACATTTTGTTGTAGCCATAATCGAATTATAAATTATTTGAATGATTCAAACCTAAATATTATATCTCTAATAGATAATAATGATATTAAATGGGTTTTTAAAGTGATAATGAATTTTGAATCAATTGTTTTTTTCGTACAAATAGAAGATTCTCTAAAATGGAGTTAGACAATTTACTAATTAGAACGTCGATCAGTATAAATAAATTTATCAAGAATTATAATTTTTTATTAAATTTAAATTAAATTTTTATATTAAAAAAATATCACAATAAAACAACGATGATAAAGTGTCGAAAAAATAGCAATTTGGTTTGACATTATTTTTATAATAATAATAATAAAAAAAAAAAAAAAAATGAAACCACAAAAATGTTGGATAAAAATACGAGAGAAAAGTAGTTGGCTGTCATCCCTCGTAAACATTTACCTCGGATGCCTTTAAACAGTTTTCTTGTGCCCCAAGGATTGCTGTCTCGTCCGTTGTCTATCATATTTTTGGATGTGGTCCAAATTTTGTGGTCCGAGCAGTATCCACCACCATTTTATCATTTTATTCTTTCCATTTTACGTCCCGTTTTACTCAGAGTATCCACCAGCGAAGTATGGCAGTAACAGGAGCAATACCACTACCACTGGAAGCAAAAAATTGCATATCTTCCACACCCGTGGATACCAGAGTGAACTGGCGCCGACACTTTTCCCTTTTCCACCCCCATTTTCATCCTTTCACCCTTTTCCTCATTTATACCAGCCCCTCCCCCTCTACCCTTTTCCTCATTTCATCATCTTTCGCTTCTCTTTCTCTATCTCTCTTCTACCTTTTTTAAAAACCACTAATATTACAGCCAACCTTCCACCCAAATCATCAACCGATTTTTCATACTCTCTCTCCTTCCGAGAGCTCGCCACTAAGGTATTAAATTTAACATGGAATATTCTTCATTTATGAAAAATTTACCACAATTCTTTCTTTCTCTCTGGTCATTTTCTTTATCCTCTTTTGTTTAATATCTGGAAAAACAAAAAAATTTTAATTACCTGCAATTTCATGCATTAACATTTAATTGTTTTATTTTATTTTTTAAAAATGGGGCATTCCATGCCAAATCGACCACTTTTGACACCGACCCTTTTCGATTTTTCTGAAATTTTGGTATCTTTCTCTACCCTATTGAAAACAATTTTCAGAATTTTTTCAAATTTTTTTACACAACCAAAAAAAAGTTACGAGTCATTACAAAAAAACAGCTTTTTTTTTGTTAAATAACCATAACTTTTTTGAAAATTGACTTTTTGGGATGTTTTTTTTTTTGAAATTTTTGTCTTTAAATGTACTTTAAAAAAAAAATAAAAATAATAATTCGGGTTCATATTCAATGTTTTTTTTAACTTTTTGGAAAAAAACGAAAATTTCGGGATGATTGACATTTTTGATTTTCAATTTTTCTTTTTTTTATTTAAATAAATTAGGATCATCTGAAAATAAATGTAAATCGACAATAGAAGACATCAAAGCAAAGCGAAGTAACATTTCACAAGCGATAAACTCCCTCCATACATAAATTGGTATAAACGCGTGTTAAACGGAGCATCGTGGATCCTCTTGCATAATCTTTCGTATGTGTACCGCGTGTAATAATTCTTCAAGTAATATATACAGTACTCGAGTCAGTAAGAGTAAAAAGGAGTAGGACGCGGCGTAATAAAAAAAAAATTAAAGTGAACTGAGGAAATGAAATTGGTTGAGAAAAGACTTCCCATATATGTCCAGAAGGGATGACTTCGAAAATAAGAGAGGATAATGTAGTGTGTATTATAAAAAATATAAAATATAAAATAAGAATAAGGGAAAGTGGGAAACTGTGACGAAAGGGGAGAATGCCTTTGTCATGATAATATTAAATGTACCTTTTCTTACGGTTTTTGTTAAAGTTTGCAATCAATTCAGCCGAGGCGTATATTCAATGCTTGGTGCCGTCAGTCCGGATTCATTTGACACCCTTCATTCCTACAGCAACACTTTTCAAATGCCTTTTGTCACGCCGTGGTTTCCCGAAAAGGTAATGTATATCATTTTATTATTATTTTTATTATTATTATCATACTGTAAAAAATTGGGAGTAAGTATGGATTTTCATTAAAAAAATATTTAAGTTTTTATTGCCAAAATACTAACAAAAATTTCGAACAATTTATCTGGCTTAAGTTTGTAAATATTTATTATATTTATATTTTTAATTATATTTTTTTTTTTAAATTGACTTTTTTGGAACATTAAACCAAAATATTAACATTACTTTCTTTAATTAAATAAAAATAACTAGCAATCTTGTTTTATCAAATAATTACTTTTGTTAAATTAGACCGTATTTTCCTAAATATTGACGTTTTTAAAGATATAAGCTCATCCCGATGTTACACTCATCAAAAGCTTTCATTTAAGTACCCACATGCATATTGATATATTTTTCATATATACATATATGTAATATATATAAATACATGAAAAACTGATGTGGGTACTTAAATGAAAGGTCTCGATGAGTATAACATCGGAATGAGCTTATATCTTCAAAAATGTTATTAGTTAACAAGATAGCAATGTCAGTTCTTAATTATTGACATTTTTAAAGATATAAGCTCACTCGGACACTACACTCATCGAGACCTTTCATTTGAGTACCCACATGCATTTTGATATATTTTTCATATATACAAATATATAATATATATAAATATATGAAAAACTGATGTGGATACTCAAATGAAAGATCTTGATGAGTGTAATATCAGGATGAGCTTATATCTTAAAAAATGTCAATAGTTCACACGATACAAGGTCATTTCTTAATTATGTATCTAGAGATAGAGAATTTTCGAATGCAGCCTAAATACTTATCATCATAAATTGACTATTGGTGAGAATAATATAAAACTTTGAAAAGGCACAAATTCAAATCAAGACCTTTGTAATGACACTAAATTTCACTAAGAAAACCGATTTTATCATATGAATATTCTGAAGACAAAATTTTTCTTGTTCTTTTAATAATATAGATTACTTATATTAATTTTTTAACTACAATTTTTAGACTTTCTTAACAAAAAAATTTATCAATAAAAGTGAGAAAAAAATATTGATGCAATTTTTTTTAAATCTCAAAATTTATTTAATAATTTGTAAAACTTCTAAATTCGCATTAATAAAATAAATAAAATCCTTTTAGGGGAGAATTTCACTCTAGAGCAATTGAATCAATCAAAAATCAATCCATTCCGCCAATTTTTTATACTGTACTATTACAATTATTATTATTTGTAAAAACAAATAAATTTAAACCACTTAACCATTTTTATCGTGTAAAAAATAAGGATATGGATATGGATATGGTTATTGTGAGGAAATATTATCACGGCTAGAGATAAATTTAGCAAGCATAGAGCGGAGAGGTCGCGTCAAGAGTGTTAGCCCATGGGGCTACAAGAACGGGCGCACTGGTGTAAAGGGGGGCACCGGGCATTTCATTCGAAAATGTAAATTGGAAAACGCGTCATGACTCCATATACACCGAGCTCGATCGATCGAGCAATGTACCGGACAATGCACTCACTGGGACATATACTGAATAAATTAAATTATATTCCGTTTATATTCTTTATCGTGATTTAACTTCAAATAAAATAAAAAAAAAATTAAACTAATGAAATAGCAACGGTGTGACCGGACGACAAAAACTACCACCATTAAAACTCGCTAAGCTCTTTCAAATACTTTATTTTTATTTATATTTTTTACAAGGCCTCAACAATTATTTCGTAAAGTCTCGTATATTTAATTCCCGGCGTAATTATCAATTATTAATGGACTTGCTTACACACGATAAAAAATAATGAGGCTTACACGTCTGATAATTTAATCTTACGTTACTTTTTTCCTTCGAACAATTACATTGCTATATATATATATATATATATATATATATATAACATTTGTGACGTAGTCGGCAATAAATAATAAAAATTTACAGTTATCTTGACAGAATATAAATATTCCATAAAAAAAATGAAAAAACTGTAAATAATAATTATTTCTGACCTTCAGTATCACGCAACTTTATTAACTTTTAGCGCTAATAATAATAATAATAATAATAATAATAATAATAATAATAATAAAAATGCATCAAACTGGAAATATTTAAAGAATGAGGTTAAAATTTAATAAAAAAAAAATATGCAATCTCGGCGGCAAATGAAGAGCGAGCTCAAGAAAAAATTCGCGTTAAATAAAAAAGATGAAATGGAATTTGTGATTGCAGGTCCTGACACCGTCTTCGGGTTTCCTTGACTTTGCCATAAGCATGCGCCCGGATTACCATCGCGCCATCATCGACACGGTGCGACACTACGGATGGAGAAAAATCATCTACCTCTACGACTCCCACGATGGTGAGTCCCAATCCTCCTATGCATTTCTCATTTTACAGGTTACATTATATACCTACTTCTTTTTCTTTATCGTGGTCTTTCTTAGTTTTGGTCTACTGGATACTTTTTTATGTCTTTTTCTATCAACTTCAACATCTTACAGGTCATATTTTTCGATACAAAACTATGAAGTCAATTTATTTTTTATGTTGTGATAGAAAAATTTTTTAGAGTAATAAATAGATTTTGAAAATTATTTTTTTTTTGAAAATTTTAGTGAAAAATTTTTATTCATTTATTTATTGATAAATTTTATTAATAAAATTTTTTTTTAATAAATAAATTTATTTAAAATTTAATAAATTTTTTTTTAATATTTTATAAATAAATTTTATCAAAAAATTAAAAAAAATAATATTTCAATAATATTTTTTAAATTATTAAAAATTTATATTCATAAGAAGTAAATTCTCAACTACTAAAAAATCATACAGAAATAAATTCAAGAAATCTATCTAAAATAATAATAAATTTACAAAAATATTATGTGAAACACTATTTTGTTAAAAAGTTGATAAGACTCAGAAGTTAATATAACGCCGGAGCAATGAAAAGCATTTAATTACAAATGCAAATGCAAATATACTTCAGGGATTTTCATTTTCCCTATACACTGTACACTATAACGTGAAATAGCTCTCGTCCTCCTATCTCTGCACTTTGGGACTAAACTGTAAACTCCACGCGACAATCTCGCATCCTCTCTCTCTTGAACTCGACGCTCACTTTTCCCGCTCTTTGCCGATAAATGTTGACTAGAGTTCAACCAAAGGGAATAACAACTAAGAGCCGGAATTTGCATAATCTATTCTAAATACTTTGACCATAAAAATGACTAATTATCTTTTTCCACATTTGTTAATTTACCAGTGTAACTATTAAAGTTGACCTCTTCACGTAACTTTGCGCCAATTTCATAACATATATGTAATTATGGATTTATCTAATTATCAATTGTTGCTCGCTGGTTTTCAGAGACCTTGATGAAGCTTAGAATACTTCCTTTTTGAGTTATTACGATGACAAGTTTCAGTATGATCAAAAATGGTCGAATTGTTTTTAAAAAAATTCATATAAAAAATAAATTAATACCATAAAAAAATATTCAGCCAATTTTTTAATTTATTTATAAATTTAAATTATAATTAAAATACAATAAAAAAAATAAAAAAATATGCATGCACTAATAAAAAAAATTAAAAAATTTTTTCTTGAATCAAATTTTTTTTTTCATGAAAATTTAATAAAAATTTAATTTAATCTATTCAATATTTTAAATATTTTTTATAATTATTAAAAATTGAAATCACATACTAAAATTCAATAATAAATTTCATTTATAAGTTCGGAATATAAATTTTTATACGATGGTTTTATATTTTGAATATAATTGAATTTATTACAATTAAAGTTAAAATGTTTAAAAAAAATAAAATAAACGACCAAAATTTAACTATTCAAAATATATTTTTTATAATTTAATAAATGTTTAAATAATTAAATTAAATTTTCAATTTCCATCTATTAAAAATAAATATGTCTGGCAAAATATCTCTAATCTATTTATTATTCATGAATTAATAACTAAGATTATAGAAATAACTATAATAAGTAATAAGACTTATTACTCAATATAATTAAACTTTATAATATTGTTGAGTTATAAACGTATAAATCACAATTTATTTTTTTTTTTATTTTTCGAAATAGCGCTAGCAAATGATAAAATCGATTACACAATTTCCATTTGATTGGCAGGTTCTTTAAACCAGATCACTTTAAATCGATAGCGTGTCTCACGTAATTTGACATTAATTTTTATCTCGCGAAATGAAGTTACTGATAACGAAAAAAATTGATAATTAAAAATGATAAATGTTTCGTTTTTTTTGCATTCATTCGATCAACAAAAAATTCAATTTTTGTTCCCGCGAGTTATTTATTTTCAATGGCTCATATGAGTTGATTGGTTGATTTTAAATTTATGACGTCTCTACTTTATTGTGTTTAAATTTTTAAACGTATACATATATATGTACATGCGCCAGCGAGACGAGCACGAGCGATAAAGGTAATAACGAAAAATACAACACAATGTACAAAGCCTTACAAATGTTACGTTGTCATTGACATTTAATGAGTTTGTTCGAGAAATATTAAGTGGGAAAAAACATATTAAGTTTAAGTGGGGGGATGAATAAAATTTCCTTCACTTTTGTCTATGTCAGTTTCAGTGTTCTCGTGCATCCTAGTCGTGAATTGTACTTGACTCTAACGCTAGTGACATTCACTTAGCCTTCTAGTTAAAAAAAAAAAAAAAATAAATATGATTTAATAACAAAAATTCAATTCAGTTTATTAATTATAATTATGCAATAATCAATTATTAGATTGCGTTCCGAAAATTGATAGTGAAAATTCGTGATGATTTTTATTATGAAGGTAATTTATTGTTTAGATAAACGGAAAATTAACTCTTATGTAAGAAAATTTTCCACAATTGTTAATTTATGCTTTAATTACAATAAAAGAGGAAATAAACGATGAGCGATAAACAATAAGCAATAACAATAGTGGTTAAAATTCTTTATTTTCAAATAATTAGTATATGAGTAAGTAGTTAAGGCATCGAGTGATTGCTGGAAAAAAAAAACTCTAAATTAAAACCGGTTGGCATTAGCTGTCATTCAATTGAACAGTTTGTTTTTTTTCAACTTTTATTCTGCTAAAGTTTCTTAAATGGAATAGTCGTGTTTGTTTTCAACAAAGTTTGGTTTGTTCCTGACGTACGTTCCGAACTTTCAAACTATCACTCAACGTATGTGGTTCTGTTCGGAGAAAAGGAAAAAGAACAGAAAAAACTACCTGAAATTGAATTAAGTAAAAATAATTCTGAATTTTACACAGAAAATAAAAGTAACTTGATTCAAGAAAAATATTCTTGAACTAAGAAAGAAAGCTGATTTGCTTCAATAATTTTTCTTTTTAATTTTTAAATTCTTGATTCAAAATCTGTTTATGCTCGGTTCAAAAGTATGTTTTTTATTTAATATAATCTAATTTTCAAACCAACAAACGTATTTTCTTGGGATAAATTAAAATTTAAACACCAGATGACGCGTCAGCAAACAACAGCCGTATTACTGATGACACTTGTCATTTTTTTTCGGTTAGTTGTAAGTTTTTATTCTTTACATCAGAAGACCGTCTTCGCGTTTAATTATTATTGTAATGCATAAATAAATACAATTTTTATTAGAACAAAATCCAATATAATTAATAACTATTAGGTGTAGATATTTATCCAACGAACGTATGAAATTGAAGATTTTTATTTACTAGATAACTTAAAATTGTCTTTTGCTGATAATTTAGTCATAAAATACTAAATATTTTAAACAATAACTAGTTTTTTATAATTGGAAAATTGTTTATTAAATAAAATGATCCTGACATGATCACAGAAAAATTATTATCTATAAGGAAAATATTCAACAGTGCATAATTATAGCTACGTGTAATCTCTAATATTTGTAAACAAAAATATTTATAAATAAAAAAATGTATTTGATTTTATAATCAGGATTTGAAACAAGTATTGAAAAAACGTATTATTCTCAAAAAAAGTCGGCATTATCTTTATATTGTTTCTTTATCTTTTGAAGCAAGACTAAAATTTCAAGGAAAAATGTTCACTTGAACCGTTACTTTTATTTCTGTGTATTATTATCTACTTCGCGTATAAATAATAGACTGTTTGTTAATATGACTTTGATGTACAAACACTTTGACGTGCATTATTGACTTGCGATATAATTAATATGGAAATTATATACACAGTACTACACTAGACTAATAATAATGATAATAATAGTTATGACAATAATTGTATATGTAATTTGATAATGCGTAGAGAAGAAATTTAATTAACGCTTGCATTTCTTTTATCGTTCTAGCACAGAAAGATAATTACTGTTAACGGTGATTAAATCATAAATCCAGTGCAGTATTAATATCGCGAGTAATTATCGGTGTAAATGACCCGTGGTGTTATCTTGAAAGAAATAAAAAGATTAAAAGCGAGTATGGTCGAGTTATTTATATAATTTATATAATATATATTTATTAAGAGTATAATCGATAGTTATGGTTACTGAAGGTTAACGAGTGAAGGTGAACTGTTAAGAATTAATCGAATTAAATTCATGGTTATCTAAGAGATATTAAATATAAACTGATAGAAAAAAAAATTATTGTCCAAACAAAAAAAAATTTTTCGCTCAAAATATTCTTATTTTTCAAAATTTATTGGTTCAATCTTTGTTTTTAATTAAATTATAGCAATTGTGATTTTCATAAACATAAAACATCAATTTTTATCATAATTGAAGGAAATTAGTCTTGATATTATCAAGAATAAATAAATTAACAATTTTTTTACTTTTATCTTGATGAGATCTTATGATTAATGTTTTATAACAACTATTAGACGCTTATGATTTATTCTATTGCTCAATTATTATTTATTATGTCTCAAATTACTTTAGAGTCATAGACGGAAATTATTTTTTTCTTCAATTCGAATATTGATAGAATAATTATAAAATTTCACAACAATTCTATCAAGAAGATTTTTTTAATATAAAAATTCGTTAAATTGTTCAAAGTAATTTTTACTTAGTTGGAATAAAACTATTCGTTTGTTTAAATATTGTAAAGGTAAATATTTTATAATAACATCAGATGGTAAAATTTTTTATAGAAAACTTAATAAATTTAAGTGGTACATTTCAAAAGATTTTTTTGTTAGGACAATAATTTTTTTCTCTCCGTGCAAATCCTTTAGTAAAAAGTTGACGTGACGTTTTCATTGTTGTCGCTTTTCGTTGCCATGGAAACGGTTAAATATTAATGAGTAAAATTTGTAAAAATATTTATTAATTAAATTGTCGATAATAAACATTTTGACAGAAGCGCGCAAAGCGCGTTTGATTTTATAGTAGAAGAAAAAAAATCTATAAATAATATTGCAATTAAAAATATAAATTTGGAGCAGAACAATAATTATTATAATATCAATTTTTAATTTAAGAGATATAAATAAATAATCTCTAATAATTTATTTAACAAAAAAAAATATATTGAGCAATTAAACGCTTCAAAAAATTCTATTAAAAAAAATGATCAATAAATTAATAACTTAAAATATTAAATCTAAAAATAAAATCGGTATTTAACAATAATTTCATAGCCAACTAGTTTTTTCCGTGTACACGAAGATAAGTATAAGTATAAATTAATGAATAAGTTGGATTATAAGCAGTAGATAACGATACAGTACAATTAAGACCGTAGCTTAGCTTATAATTAGCGATCATCCTTGTTCCCTAGTTGGTAGCCGGGTCTCGGGGTCCCGGGAAAACTCTATCTATTCGCGAGATGCCAGCGACGAGGGTCAATTTCCAGTACCGCTCCGGGCTGTAGAAACACCGAGCCAAGTACAAGTATTCTGGGAGATCGAGACCGAGACCGAGACCGAGACAAAGATAGAAAATAAGTAAACCGGGAATGAGTGGGATAAAGAGAACTGTAGTGGTAGTAGTAGTAGAATATAGGAAATGGTGAGCTTGCGGCACGTACTACGTACCGATTTTACTTTTTACTTAATTAGTATTTCGAACGAGAAAGCACGATCACTGTACAGAAGTCGGCTGCCTAGCCGTGAATTGGCCTCTTCCTCTACAGATATAGTATATAGTATATAGAGTACTGTATCCACATCTCCGTTCTTTATCAGTCCTCAGCGGATCTAGTTCTCTCACTTATTCAGTCTAAGACTTCTCCATCGTCATTATCCTCATTCCCCTCCTTCACCGCTGAATTCCTCTCAGTACTCAGTACAGTACCATCACCTCAAAACATTGAATCGGGGGATTTTAGTCGAGGCTAACTTTGCACAGTGATAGTCTGATAGTAGTAGTAGTACCAGCAACTTACACATTTGAAAGAGGTATCGTTTGATTATCAACCCGCTCTAACAACTATTGCGATAACTTTTAAACACTTTGACATTGATCGATCCAACTATCTGTTGATACACTTTAGATTAAGACCGTAGATCGTGGTAAATAGAAACTACTTTTTAATTTTTTTGTTCTTGAATTGGGAAATCTGTGAAGAAATTTTCTGATATTGTCTGAAATAGTCATGTCAGGTCTGATATGGTCATACATAATCATATATAATTTTTTGATCACTAGTAGTGTTTGAATTCTCCGATAGGTGGCGCATGGCGGCTAAATTGTCTCCTTACTAGAGAGTCAAGTTTGAGATATTAAATTAAAAAGTAAAAATTAAAATATTTTTTGATTCTTATACTTAAAAATAGCTTGATATGACCACATATGATCAGATATATGTTCAAATATAACCTATATGTATAAAAGGGTGTGCCAAAATGTAACTTTCATGATGGACCTCTTAAAATTGGAATTTTGAGTTCTGTTTTTAACAGGAGTTGTGTTTGGGCATTTTCTGACATATTTTCACCGTTAAGGATTTATTTGATTTTTATTGAATTTTTTAACAGGAGTTTTCGTTGGAATTTCAAAATTTCAAAATTTGGCCGAACAAAACTCCTGTTAAAAAATTCTAAGAAAATCAAGGAAGTTACATTTTGGCACACCCTAATTGTATACAGTATAACTAGTTATATGACCATAAATAGTCATATTGTGATACATATGGTCATATATAGCCATACATATCAATTTCAGGCCACATATGGTCATATATAGAAATATCAGGCTAAATATGATCAAATATATGGCCAAATCTGACCACATAGTACCATATATGAACATTTTTTCGCTGAGTATGATAATTGATACAAAAATATTCTTAACATTTATAAAAATTAAAATTAATTTTTTATTTTTATACATGTAGTTTAATATGGCCATATATTGTCAGATTGATCCCATACATCGTCAGAACACTAAAATTTTCATAATTTTTCTAAATAAAAATACATATTGTCCGGACCTTGAATATTGAATGAAATTGTTCTCCAAGATAAAAATTTAAGCGAGTTTAAATTAGATATATCACAGGCCACCTCTTACAATAGTAATTCGCGAATTCACGTATGTGTATATAAATAGATATAGATAGACACAGATAGAAGTAAGCCGTTGATAGACGGAGAGCATTAAACCGTAACGTAGTTCTGTCGTTGGTCACGTCGTAAATTCAAGTTAAGTCACTCAACTCACTACTGCGTTGTCCCTGGTTGTCTCTGGTTGTCCCCCAACTACAACTCTGGGTCGTATGATACGCTAATACCACATACATTGTATTATCCTCGCCATAACTGTCGCCGTGGGAACTGAACTCGCAGTAGTAGTTCCATAGTCCACTGGCTACCTAGATATACACTCCAACTACTGCTACTGTTAGTGCTACTGCTCTACGACCTGTAGGCTCCACTATCTCTAATTTCTCCGTCTCTGTCTGTGCTCTCTGATTCCCGGCTTGGGGTCTCGCAGTTCGCAATGTAACAACCTCTAGGCCGGGCTATTCGCGTTACACAAGACCCTCGGTACATTCGAACATCCGAACATTCGTACTCTGGTCATGCGTGGAGGATAGAGTTGTGTTATGTACCATCTCAACCCCATTCTGACCGAGATATGCCTTCAGGAATCTTGTAACTATCCCTTCAATTCAGCGTCATTCATACGCGGTACCATATATCCGTATTATCACCCACCGAATACATTCTCCGTCAAATAGTTTTTTGATACGGTCAATTTTCATATATATAGCCATATATGATCTGGTCTAGTCATACATGGCCATTTTAAGCTGTTTTTTTTTTAATTTGGACTTTAGAAGAGTCGAGTAAAAATCATCTGATCTCATGATGAGGTTCATTATGAATATCATAATGAATCTCATATTTTGACACAAATATGAGATTCATATAAAAGCCATATTAATATACATTTGATACCCGTAATAAGTAAAATATTTATGGGAACAAATTTTTTTTTTAACTAGATTATAAAATGTTTATTTTTTCTGTTGGAGAAGGAAAATTTCTTTCAATTTAATAATTAAATCATTATGATATTAACATAAATTCATAATAAAGTGATGGTCATTTCTGCATAAAATCATAATGATATCATAGTGATATTGTTAGTCTTTATAAATCGTGATATAAAATTATTGAGTCATAAATATATACAGGAAATAATGCAAATTAATTAAATTAAAGAAATTTTTAGGAGGATTTAAATGGTTTTCAAAATAAAAAATAATTATCTTAAGATGAAAAAATTTTGTCAGTCAAAAATTTTTTTAAACCAAGATAGTGTTTTTCTAAATATTCTTCTAAGTTAAGAAAATCAAGAAAGAAAGTAAAGTAGTTCAACAGTATAGTGCATAATAAAAATACTGCTTTTCTCAATTATTATACTTTTCCTCTGATTAACAGAAAAAATAAAAATTTTACTAATCTGCGTAAAAAAAATTCGTTCATATAAGTATTTACTTATTACGGGTTTCAAAATTTGTGTCAAAATGAACCTCATCATGAAGTCAGATAATTTTTACAAATAATTTTTATTTTAAAACTTAACTTCTGAAACTTAACTCTCCTATAGGGAGAAGATTTAGCAATCATACGCCATCTATTGGAAATTTTTAATACTAACTTTTATTAAAAAATTCTATATGAACATATAAGACCATTCGGACCATTTATTAGGATATCAAAACATATATATGGACATATCAGGCCACAAATTTACTCAGAAAATTTTCCCTCGAATCTTTATAAAATTCTTTATATAATTTTTCAGCGATAATTTTAGTTACTTAATAATTGACAATGGACCAGGAAATATTCCATCAGATCATAATCGGCCTGGTTTGTAAGTGATAATTAAAAAAAAATAATCCTCCAAGAGAATAACTGACTAGAAAAGTTTACAAAAGTCTAAACCATTTGTCAGGTAATCTGCTAATTATTGATTGTGGACTGCACGAAGGATGGCCAACAGTAACGCTTCCAAAATTTGGAACCGAAGATCCAGTGACTTTGACATCTAATCAAGAAGTCCTTTTGATCAATTTGCTGTACCTGGGCGTCAGTTTGGGAGCACTATCTCCGATATTCCTGATGGATCGTTTCGGACGGAAATGGACCCTACTGTCAGCAGCGGTGCCCAAAATATTCAGCTGGATAGCAATTGGGTTAGCAAATACACACACGACCCTCTATTGCGCGCGTTTGCTTGCGGGAATTGGATGCGGGATAACTTACTCAGTGATGCCGATGTACATAGGGGAAATTAGCAGCAAAAGAACTCGCGGCCCTTTAGGAACATTGCAGTCTGTGTTGATAAACATCGGGATCCTCTTTATCTATACAATCGGACTTTATGTGACGAGATTCGCCATGGCGATGATGTCCCTGGTGCTCCCGGTCCTCTTTATCGTCACTTTCGTCTGGCTGCCGGAGAGCTCGGTCTATTTAACCCGGAAAAACAGGCTGACTTGCGCTGAAAAAACGCTGCAGTGGTCCCTGGGGAAGCAAAACGTCGAACAGGAGCTCGAAGAAGTGAAGCGAATTGTCAAAACTGAGGAAGACGTCAAAGCGATGGGATTTTTCAGCTCCCTTGTCAAGGCAATGAAGTCCCCGGCTAACAAAAGGGCTGCGCTGATTATGCTGATATTAGCGAGCGTACTGTCGCTAACTGGGGCAGGCGCGATAATGACTTATCAATCATACATATCCGAGGAGGCTGGCTTTCATTTGGGAACTAATTTGGGGATAATAACCACGGGGGTTGCCATTGTTTTGGCGGGAATAGCTTGTGTTTCACTTGTCAGAACCACCGGAAAGCGAAGATTACTTTTATTAACTGCCCCGCTCGCAGTACTTTGTCTCGGAACAATAGCCACCTTTTTCACACTTATTGACTTTGGATACGATGTCAAGGCTGTTAATTGGATACCCACGGTGTTTGTGGTCTTGTATGTTATTATTTATGGACTCGCGTTTAATCCAATGCCCCTGGCTTACTTGGGGGAATTGTTCACCTTTGATTTTAAAGTCACTGCCGGTATTTGCTCGTCCATTTATTACGCTATCACGACAACTGGAATTATTAAACTTTATCAGGTATTTTTATTTATTTTTATTTTTTTTATGTAAGTTTTTATAAAATATGTATTGGAATGTATTACGAAATAAATTAATAATAATTAAAATATGTAGATCAATAATATAATAATTATAGTTAAAATACTGTTTTTAATAATATATTTTTATTATAAAAATAAATATAAAAATTGGCCATAATTTAGCTACACGGAAAAAGGTAAATTTACTCGGATTCCGGTTAATTTTTATAGTTTCAAACAGCATAGCGGACATCGGGGTGGCAAAAATATAAATATTACAGAACTTAATGCAGAAAGTGTAAAAGCCACAATTTATAATTTAATATCCAAAATAAGTGATTAGTAGCTGTCACTATATTAAATAACGACTCTGTCATCTTAAAAAATTACAGTTTCAAACAGTAAAAATTGCCGTTTCAATATATAGTCCATTCTATGAGGAGAAGGGGGTCTCAATCTAGGAGAATTTAACATTTGAAACAGTAAAAATTCTACTCTTAAAATATATATTTTACCATTCCAAGCGTTAAAATTTATCATTTTACTTTATAAATATTGACGTTGCTTCTATTGGAAATTTAGTAACTGAATTTTATATTTTTTACATTTAACGCAATCATTCTTTAGGTACGAAATGATAAATATCAAAGTCAAAATTATTAATTATTATACTTTAACATTTTCGACAACCACATAGCGAATATTACTGTTTGAAATAGTATTTTCTTCCATGTAAAGTATAAATTGTAGCATTTAAATGATAAATATTATAAAGTGATTAGTAAAATTATGATTTTACTGTTTAAAATGGTAATTTTTAGCAGTTGATCATTTTTTATTATAAATCGACTATTATTTATTACAGTTTACTTTTTTCCGTGTATTAAAAATAAATCTTTCAAACAATTTTTACATATTTACATTTCAATATATATTTTTAATATAAATTATTTTCACAAAAATTATTCATTAATTTACCTTTAAATTAGATTTTACACGACGATTACGGAACACACGTCGCATTCTGGGCGCTCACAGTCATAACTTTCATACTGTGGATCCTGATGTACATATTCGTGCTGGAGACTGAAGGAATGACTCTAGAGGAGATCCAACTCGCGCTGACCGGGGATTTCGTAAAACAAAATTTGTCCAGAAGACAAGAAAGTTTTGAGTCTGTTAACAAAATAAATCTAACTAGCGTCAAATCGACGAACTAACTCGCCTGTTATTACATTCATACTGACTATTTTGTACTGTTTTATACAAATATTTTTACAAATGTTGATCTTAATAAACAATTGTTCATTAAAGCGAATAATTTCGAAGGTTATAACTAATTTTATCATCATAGTTAGTTTAATAAAGCGAAAGTAGGGCATTAGTTTATCGCCGGTTCTTTAGTATCTCGAGCGAAATTCTAGATGTAATTGAATACATTTTCTCGAGTAGGATAGGAGGAACATCATCTTGTATTAAATATATATACATACATATATATATTTAGAAGTATACAGACTAGTGCAGGTATGTATTTATATCTACTAGTCTACAGAAACTGAGTTGACTGGAGATGCGTGTATGCGTCACTACTATTGAGCAGAATCCATGGATCTTGAAATCCAATTGACATTCCTCTATATATTTGATCAGCGAGCTACTTCACCATGCAGATGTATTCTATTCAGCTCTCGCTTCAACAGTAATACTCCAACATACCCTTGAATCATATAATGTAATATTTTTTTGAATTATTTGCCAAGAAACACCGCTTCAAATGTTTTTATATATAATTCTGGTGCGACAATAATTTTTAGATCAAAAGCTATTCTGGAGTAACTTACTTTTTTTGCAGAAAAGTCATTAGAAAAGTTTTTTAGAGTAGCCTATGATAAATTTTATGAATTTAATAATATTTTAGGATACAAAAATATATTGAAATTAAATATCGAGTCTATAAAAAATATAGTAGCATAATATCTCAAATTCTTATCATATGTAGGGTAAAAGACCCTATTAGTGGTGGGGATCTCATTACTGACACTTTCTTTGACTTCGGTACTTATTCAATTAATTAAATTATTAATTTATATTATGAATATATTATTTCTAATCTTTAAGATCTTAAGATAAAAAAAATTTTTATTTCAAGTAGAACATTTTTTCATTGAAAGAAAAAAGTGTCACTAATGGGGTCTTTTACCCTATTTGAAAAAATTTTTTTAATCATTTTCAAGGCGGAATTCCGCCTTGAAAATAAGACTACAAATTTATTTATTTTTTTAAATATTCGCCATTTTGCAAAAAAAAACTTTTCTACCTTGTAAAGTTTTGGAAATTTAATCATTTCCAATATAAGATTCCAACTGGGCCGCACAGATGAACTCTCCTACCATAATTTTTACTTATAATTTTATTGTTAACTTAGAAATAGGATGGAACAGCTGATTAGCGCTCGCCCTTATAGGAATATTAGAGAATAAGTACGAACGCTAACAAGCGCTCGCTCCTATCTGAAATAATTAGTCAGACGTGACATAACATTAAATTTAATTCAGTGACCTCTTATCGTATGAGATTTCCGTTGCCTCATTGGCGAACCATCAACGAAGCAACGAATCTCTCTCGGAATTTAATTGCAAGAAAATCTTAAATAGAAATTTAATAAATTATACAATTCAATTTCAAATTTTTCCGGAACGTCACAACCTTATCTGAGTCGGGAGGTGTAATGACATCCTTACTGATAAAAAAATTTTTATTCTTTCTATTCACAATGACTAAAAGATTTTTTTCGAACCTCTTACTTTGCTTTTATGTAATTTTTTTTTATTTTTAATTTTTTTGTATAATCATAAAATATGACCAAATAAGTAGTCAAAAATAAACAAAACATATCCATTGGTATTTTCTTGTCAAGCTGCCCAAAAATTACCCACAATGCGAAATTAGACATTGAAAATTTTTTTCAATATAATTTTTTGTCGAATATAGAAGTGCGTATTGATGAAAAAACGAAAGATCTTAATCAATGATAGTTACAATAATCGTAATTATAATAATGATGTAACACATTATAGAGGAGTAATCTCAGGAGTGCCATCTGTAGTGACAAGTTGGGTGTACACATGGCATCATCAGCAAGGACAAAGAGGGACAGAGTGATGCTCTGTTCGTGTATGTCGCATGTTCTATGTCGTGTGTCGTGTGTTGTACCTTTCACCGTACGTTGAGAACTAGCTATCGTGCATAATATCCTTGGTAGGTTATCTTACACGTGCCAAAACCTCAAGATTGATATATATATATATATATATATATATATATATATATATATATATATATACATACAAATACACATACATATACATATACGACATGTATTTACAACATTCACACATCGGTGCTACTTAACCGTGCATTATCTTGATGAGATGTATCCCGAGGTTATATGTGTACCTGTACACCCAACTACGGCTGAAACTAATGCACCAAGCAATTTCAAATGGCAACTACTTCCTTATCTCCAGACACTTGGTTTCAATCTCAAGTCTACTACTTGCTTATCTTCACTGTTAATTGATCTTATGACTATTGTACTATTCATTCTTTTGATAAACTTTACTCATTCATTTTCATTTATCATTTAATTACGGTTGCAATCTTTCAATAGAAGGCTTAAGCTTCAATTGAACAATTTAATGTTTGAAAAAAAAATTTACTCCTTAAAATTTTCTTTTATTGTTAATTAAAAATAAAAAAAATGCAAATTTTTTTTTTAATTACTCTCTTATCAACATTCGACGATCAACAAACCCGACTTCTTACTTACCGACCTTCTTTTCGACTTCTACGTTACGCTAATCAACATGGCGGCCTCGAGTCAGCTGATTTTTATCAACTGCAATTTTAATTCATTAATAACTTTAAAACTCTCTTTTAAATTCTAATCGAATATTTTTTGTTACCTTCCAAAAAAGTGAACAAACAAATTTCTGTCTATTTTTATTGGAATAAACAGATAATAATTGTCCATTAAACAAAACATTGTTTTGACACTAAAATGTATTCTCATCAGCAATAGCGAAAATAGCAACACACGCGTGGAATGAAAACACTCAACGCAGATATTTATATGAAATATATAAAAACATCTGGAAATATTACTATAGGA
Organism: Cotesia congregata; assembly: GCA_905319865.3. Lineage (NCBI taxonomy): Eukaryota > Metazoa > Arthropoda > Insecta > Hymenoptera > Braconidae > Cotesia > Cotesia congregata. The sequence continues at coordinate 3,353,271 of CAJNRD030001118.1, read as the reverse complement.
CGAGAGAAAAGAGCATTTGAATTTATGAAAATTGTATCTGTCATTTGCACACACCTGCCATTGGTTTTGAAAGTACACTTATTTTATTTTACCTTCACGCTCTATGATTCCACTCTCTATCCTTTTTTCTCTATTCGTTGTAAATTTACTCGCTGTCATCATCCTCATAATTTTATTTATTTATTTTTTTCTCTTCACTGTTATTATTTTTTTAATTATAAATATTATTCTATAAGCAGTAAATAATCTCTATGAATGACTTCAAGGATTACGAAGATAAATATTATGATCATAAACCATCGCATTGTCATTCAAATAATCTCTACTCTTTTTTTATTTAATTAATAATTAATTTTAATTTTTATTATTTATTTCAAGCGAATTTTTCCGTTCTGGTGGATTTAAAATGCAGAAAAACTATAAAACGGGTCGTATCACTACCGTAAGCAATATACGGGCATAACGACCAGGCAAATGTCTAGCTTCTTTTCTAGACACTTTAGTTGAGCAGAGATTTTAGTTTAAACTCTAAAACCTTGTAAGGTTTTCAATATTTACCGTCAAAATCACCATAAATAAGCCATTAAGTTACATTTTCATGCCTCCAAGTTTTGTTATAAACATAATAAACAGCATTGAAAATTTTATTCAAATTTTGGGTGAAATAGACTTGAAATAAAAGAGCATTTGAATGGAAATGATAATTAGAATTAATCGAAATAATGAGGCAATGAAATAAAAATTAAGAAAATAAGATCTCGCATATGAGAAGAGGTAGAACCGTCAATTCAAGCGAGCGAATATAATGGGTATAATAATAATTTGGTATGATGACAATGTCTTGGTTGGATTGGTCGTTAAATTATCCTCGTTATATTCATAAGTCGACGGACCGTCATTCTGGTGAAATTATTATTAAAGCGATGAGAAATCGTCCACTAATGCTTATACAACTTACTACTACTACTATTGCTTGAACCTCAATCTTCCTCCTTGTCTTCTACTTCGTCTTTATCCTCAATTTAATATTACGCCGTTCCACCAGTGAATTCTAAGAAAACTTATTTCTTATTGAAGACGATATAAAATAAATTTCTAGTACAACTTTAAAGTAGATTGTAAAAATAACCCGTAAGCCAGATGAAATTTATATCTGAGAACAAACAATAGTATTATTGTAGTAAGTTTATTGTTTATTTAAATGAATTGTTGTTTAGAAAAGTTAAAAAAATGGGTTAATATCAAACCCAACTAAAAGACAATAATTATTAAGAATTAATTTTATTTTTAAAAAATTATGGAGAGCTCCCTTAATAATTATTTATGTCATAATAAGTCTTAAAATGTCCGTATATGGTCTGATATATTTATTTATGCCCATAAATAATTTTTTTAAAAAATTAGTTCCGAAAATTTCCGACAGGTAGCGCATGGTCGCTAAATCTTCTCGCTGCCAGAGAGTTAATTTTCAGAAATTAAGTAATAAAATAAAAATTTTCATTTCGACTCTTTTAATGATCTTAATTAAGACATTAGGATAAATTTATCAATTTATTTTATTGCAGTCAGTAATAATAATTTAAAGAAATTCTGTAACATAGAAAGATAAATATCTAAAAGCCAAGCTCATAAAAACGTGTTAAAAAATCTTTTTCATCTATATAATGTCCTAAATAAATATTGAAAAGTCGTAACACTAATTCGTAAAATAAAATAAAATAAACCGGGGTAGTATCAGTGTATAAATTAATCAGGAATCACAGGTTGTAATTGGATAAGCACACGGTAATTACGCGGGCATTTAATGAAAAACTAAAAAAGAGGATTTAATAAAATATAACCGAGGTCAAAGGGAAACGCCCTCGGAGTGCAGTTCCGAATTGCATTAGGTGGATCTCCATGACATACAACGCGTGTGTATGTGTATGTGTCGTCAATGTGTCTATATGTACATAAACCTCGCAGAGAGACGTCTAGTCTCTACATACATCTGCTTGGTAGTTGTCTCTGTCTTTATCTCGTTTCTCGTTAATTCATGCAAATGTTCGGGTTCGACATTGCTGGAATAGAAATCCGGTAGTACGTTGTCATGAATGAGCCAAGTGATTCGAAAATTTATCAGTCATGTAAACGAGTTTGATGCTATTGCTGTTCTATCCATGCGCCGGCACTGCTTTACTCTTCTGCTTCTGTATTTGAATTTACTCCCCTTCCTCCTACCCGCTCCCATTAGAGAATCGTAACCACCAATCTACTGATTAAATTATCTCATTTATATTATTAGTTAGGTTTTATAACTTACAATATACTTCTATATTTTGTTTTTTAATAGTCCGCGATCTAGACAATAATGTTTTTTAAACATACTCCACGTTGTATCGGAAATTCATATCGAATTTTTTCGATAAATTTTCAATAATGCTCACAAGAATCCTGAAAATTTATTTTTCGTCGAATTTCTTCATAAAAGTCCATATTTTATTTCTCGAGTGCCACTAAATTCTGGAGAGTATTGAATATTTTTTATGTTATTTATTATAGCGTCGATAAACCATTACTGTCGCTTAAATTTTAAATATTTACAAGAGATATAATAAAAGAAAAAACTACTTTCGTTTAGTTTTTAAATTATTAAACATTTCACGTTGAGTTTTTTCATTTTAAATTCAACTCCTATCTCGCAATTATCTCTATTCACTTATTTTGTATTGTTAATTGAAAATGATATAATCAGTAATTTAATTATTACTGGGTCATTCAAAATAATCTATTGAGCAATTGCATTTGGATTATTTTTAACAAACTGAAAATAATGTTGAATTAATAATGCGAAGCAAGTTAATTAACAACTTCATTTACTGTTATTTGAAATGGATGTTTTAATAAATAAAAATAAATGGTAAATGTTTGAATTAAAGCGCAGCATTTTTCCATAAAGTAAATTATTATCAAACTTTGAATTATTCATATTATTATAAATGAAAATTACCAATTTGGATGATTATTAAATTAATTGAGAATACAGAAAAAAATTTTTTTATGATACTGAAGTTAGCTGACAACTGTAAATATTAAAAATTTTTATAAAAAATCAATTGCAATGAAAAAAAGGCTTCTAAAAGTTTTTGCCAATAATTTTTTTTAGTTTTCAGATGCGAAATTTTTTTATTTAACTTTTATTATTATAATTTGGTTGTTATAAAATTGAAAAAAAATTTGTCAACTTCAGTGTAATTTTTTTTTTTCATTACAGACAGACCGATAACCCATGTACCAAACTAATACATACTAGCAACCTTGCAGTCACTATGGGACTTGTGAACTATAAATAAATAAAATTTTATAATTGTACTTTCTTAAATTTTGACGTTTTTTTAAAGATATAAGCTCATCCCGATGTTACACTCATCAAGAGCTTTCATTTGAATACCCACATGCATTTTGACATATTTTACATATATACATATATACAATATATATAAATATATGAAAAATTGATGTGGGTACTCAAATGAAAGCTATTGATGAGTGTAACATCGGGATGAGCTTATATCTTTAAAAATGTCAATAGCTCACATGAAACAAGGTCATTTCTTAATTATTGACATTTTTAAAGATATAAGCTCATCCCGATGTTACACTCATCAAGAGCTTTCATTTAAGTACCCATATGCATTTTGATATATTTTTCATATATACATATATATAATACATATAAATATATGAAAAATTGATGTGGGTACTCAAAAGAAAGGTCTCGATGAGTGTAACATCGAGATGAGCTTATATCTTTAAAAATGTCAATAGTTCACAAGATACAAGGTCATTTCTTAATTATATTTCTAGAGATAGAGTATTTTCGAATGCAGCCTAAATACTTATCATAATAAATTAACCATCGGTGAGAATGATATAAAACCTTTAAAAGGCACAGATTCAAATCAAGACCTTTGCAATGACACTATAAATTTCACTAAAAAAACCGGCAAAAAGTTTTTCTTATTCTCTTAATAATACAGATTATCACACGGCTCTAAAAACGACTAATTGACAATGAATAGTATTATTTCTAACAAACCTATCATTATTTTTTCTCTTAATAATGAATGATGAATCCCAATCTAAATTAGCAATTAAGTGAAATAACTTGAAATATCCCGACGGTGCAATTATCCAACCCCAAAGGTAGAAGACATATATGTACGGATTTGAAGAGTTGCCTTATCTAGGTGCCTAGCCTTGATTCCCTGGGTAGAGAAATCCAAGACACACATGAGGGTAGAAACCGCAAGCAGCTTTGCTCGTATTCCTCCAACTCTGGGACAGGAATCATAGTCTGCTAGTCTGCTAGTCTAGATTGCACAGCCCTCAACATGAATCTTCAACTCACTACTATGACTATTACTATAACTATTACTTGTACCATGTACTAGTCCAACTCCACATATTCTTAGACAATCAAGAGGACAAAGCAATAAGACTAGACGCAGTGTCTTAGCGTCTTGAGGTTAAACAGACGTATTTGGCGATATATTTGTCGTCTAGTCTTTACGGTCCTGACATACCTGGAATCTTTGCCCTCTGTCGCTATATCTAACCTGTCCGTACCGACTCACAAAGACAGTTTAGTTAACACGACTCCGTTTGATGGAAAATCCGATCACCGAGCACATAATGGTACATGCTATTTCACTCGACAAATTCCTGAGTAGTAAATAAACTTTATTAATTTAATTAATTCGCCATTTCGATTGCTTGCTTTCAAAGGTCTGATCCAGAAAGCAGAAACCCGAAAACAAGAAGGAAAAATAAAAGTGTAACGAGTGTAACGCCTTGCGGCAATCTCGAGGGATAAAAGTACCCACCAACACTAACACTACCGCTGTGGGCTTGGAAAAAGAGGAACAAAGTTCGTTCTAGATTCTAGAATATTTTCCCTGGCCCGGCGGGACTTCCGATACCGATGAAATTCTCGTCCACTCTTCTCTGTATATTTATATTTGTTCGGGTATGAGATAGAGTGGATCCGAAGATTCTTTACTTTCCTCTTGGTGCTTTATTTCTTCTTTTTTTAGACCCTCATCCTTATACGGTTCCTATAAATATCCACGCTGAGAAACTTTCAGAAAAGTGTGTAGATGTGGAACTTGTCGATAAGTAAAGACTAAAACCAACCGAAAATATAAGATAGGGCCCGCGAGCTATACGAAGACCTTATTTATAACTTTTCGTGAAAATTGTTAAGATACAGAGGCTCTAAATCAGGAAATTAAAGTTCATCGGACAGGAGCTGTAGTTTATATTGCTTACTTACTCGCTAGTGTTAATTTTTTTACAGACTATCGCTTACTCATTTTTACACATGATTATTTTATAGATTAGAATTTTCATTTATTTTTTAGTATTAAAAAATTAGTTAAAAACCTTTGTCAGATATTTTTTTTTAATTTAATACAGCTAACAAGAAGCAATTTATATAAACAAGTTTTTCTTTTTTTATTTTTAATAGAAAATTTTTAACAGAAAATTTAATAGAAAATAAATAATTTTTGTTTTTACAAAAATTTTTCTTTAATTTAAAATAACAAATTTTAACATTTAAAAAAAATTGCACCAAATTTTTTTTAAATTTATGCAAGCAAGATTTATTAATAAATTATTTCTATAATAATTTACTTATAAACAAATCTGTTTAATAAAATTAATTAAACTTTATTTAAAAAAATTAATTAAAAATCAACGAATTCTCTATCAAGGATAAAAAATAATTAATTTGAAAATTAACTCAATAAATTACATAAAAAAGATATTAAAAATTTCTTGATTTTAAATATTTGTGAGTAAAACACAGCAACTTATTTGCGTTATGAGGCATGCAGTTAATTTTTTCATTTTTACATTGTCTCAATCTCTATTTAACTTAACTTTTTACAAGTTTGATTAATAGTACGAAGATAAATAAATATGCTGTTGAATTGAACAAAAACTTGAGTAACAATAATAAAAAGAACAATGCAAGAAAGAGTTCCATGTAACAAAACAGATCTTGTTTGAGCAGACAGCAGAAGGTTGTCAGTTAGAAAGACATCACGTTTGTTAATTTAGGTTGTGTGACGTCTGGCTCCGGTGTACTGTATTTTAGTTACATTTTATTTGGTCCTGGCGTGTAACCCACGAGCAGACTATTCTATCCCTCGAGCAACATTATTTTTTCCATTTCTTCTCATTTCTTTTTCTACCGAATGATAAACCGATCCCCGGGTTAACAAGAGTCCAAAGTTACGCTTACGCGAGCAACACTAACAGAATAATAAACTAATTTCAATCTTTTTTTATGTTTATTCTTGAAATAAATAACATCATAATCTTTATAATTTTATAGTTAGATTAATAGCAAATTAATTTGCACTTAACATTGATTTCAATTATTACCGACATGTGTAACATAATTCCGAGGTTAATTAATTTAAATTAATCGCTGATAGTCTAATAATCATTTTAACTCTAATTGAATACATTCTCCGGCTTCTTGATTAATAAATACTCAATTTTTGAGCAACATATCATTAAAAAGACTTAAAAAAAACCTATCAATATTAAAAAAATTTTATTGTAAAACAAAACATGTACTTTTTAAGATTCACTGAGAAAAATAATTTTTTTTGAAAAAAAAATGAGCAATAATCTAATAAGAAATTAATTTGTTGTAAAAAAATTTTTGGATGAAAATTCGCAAATTGTTTTTTTTTTAAATTAAAAAAAAATAGAAAATTACTGGGAGAAAAATTATTGAAATAAAATTATTGAAAATTTCTAATAAATTAATTTTTTGTCAGGAGATTTCACTCCCTGAAAGAGTGAAAAAAAAA
>CAJNRD030001118.1:3310127-3344547 GCA_905319865.3 Cotesia congregata | reverse complement strand
TATATATATATATATATATATATATATATATATATATATATACAGCTGTACATATATCTACAAAGTTGTATGTAGCAATGTAGTGTAGGAACAAGTTGTAATAAAGTTTTAAGTTTTAATTAATTATGTTTCGAGACTTGTTCTCTCCAATGTTCTTCTACTCCTTCTTCTTATACTTTCTTCTTGTTAAACTTCCGTACGGCATTTGTTTTAAAGTCGTCAAAGTAAAACATGGGTAAAGTATCCAGACTATTCCGAGAATCTTATTTTTATTTATTTGCTCGTTGCAATCTACGAGTCCTTTTATACATATTGATTTTTTATCCTCCGCAAAGTACCTTATTAAACTGGAATTAAGTTGTCTTACGAATGAATGACGTAAAATGCACAATATAAAATAAATATCAGTTATCTTATTGCGCCAGTAAATCATCGGTTAAAGTGATGTGATATTTAGATGACGAAAATTTATGATAAATAGATTTTAAACAAACAAAGTCGAGGTTTATTTGTCGCCGCGTGTGAGTGACAACGTCTATTGATTGGATGTAAACGGAAGTGATGATGTGAGTCGGACAATATGAGGGCTAGAGGAGGACTGGGAGTACACCTACGATTATATATACACTAGACCGGAGTAGGAGGTCGGACGAGACATCAAACATATCCACGTCAGCCCGTCTGCCGTCTGTGCATGCATCTTCGTTAAGTTTATGTCGACGTATACTCTCCATGCTTCTGCACAGCTCGTCATGTCGCTACCGTGATAATAATTCATTTACAGATCGCCTCTCGCTTTTATATTAATTTCATTCCCATTTGTATTCTTAAATTAATTAGCGTATCAATGATTAATTGAAATAAATGACTGTAAAAAAATATCAATTTATTTATTTTAGCTTATATAATTAAGAAAATTTTGATTTATATGGTTTATTGATAATAAATCTTTGAAATGTACGGAAAAAAAAATTTACTTTAATCAAGAAAAAAAATTTTTGAACCAAGAAATTATTTTTAAGAGTTTCATTAAATTTAATCAAGACGATAAAGCTCTTCAAAGGTATTGACTTGGTTCAAGATTTTAATTTCGCTTTAGATAAAAATTTTTTTTTATGTAGTTATAAATAAATTATAATTTCACTCTAGAAATTTTTTTTTGTTTAAGTGAATTTTTTTATACGTCAATTATTTATTTTATTTATTTATTTATTTACAAATTACAAAAGTAGTTATAAGAAAAACAAACTTTCTTAGCAGTATTAAATGTAACAAACTAATAATAATAGCAATCTCAAAGAATAACAACTAACGAAAATAACAATAGCAGCAATAATAGTAATTATAGGACATTTTCAACTTCATCATCAAACCGCATCTTTCAAATTCAACATTCACTCATGCTCATTGACTTGCTCCAAGTGTTGCAAAAACTGAAAACAAATATTGCGAAATTCCTTTAAAATTATTAATTTTATTTTAAAAATATAAATTCCTTTAAATTATTAATTTATATCATTAAGAGAAATAAGCATAATTTTGTAATAGGTATATTTTTATTATAAAATGAGTTTCTATAGTGAAATTTAATACTATCAAAAAAATATTAACCAAGATTTTTTTCCTTTTTATGATTTCACTAGGAATTTAAATTGCGCGCATACGCGCGCGCGCTCTAATTCTGAACGTTATTTCGATACTAAGCTAACTTCAATCTAAATCTCAACCAATAAGGAATCAGGCTCCATTCCAAGCTAACTTCATTCTACCATCAATTTTAGTATATAGGATAAATTTTTTGGGTGGTCAATTTTTTCTGTAAAGTTTTTGGAAGAGTTTTAAATAGTTACAATAATTATTGTAACTATTTCTTGCACATAAAAAAAAATTATTTTTAGATTAAAAATTTGTTTTAAATTAATTATTTTAATTAATTTGTTAAATTAATTATTTTAACTAATTAGTTAATAGTATATTAAATTAATTATTTTTTTTTTTTAATTAATTTTATTTTAATTTACAATCATGTATGGATAATACTCACATTCCATGCTTGTAACGGTCGACCATCTAAAAAACTATCAATCATAATTAATTAATAATTAACCCTGTGTGATAGCAATAATAATTTATTTTATCTATTTCAAAAATACCTAATTATTTCAAAAATTATTTTTTAATAATATTAAACTCTGATTAATCATATAATTAACAAATAAATTTTTTTATTCTTTTCAGGATTGCTGAGACTCCAGCAAATTTACCAGGGACTGAGACCAGGCAACGAATCCTTCCAAGTAGAAACAGTAAAGCGAATCCAGAACATGTCAGACGCGATTGACTTCCTGAGAAATTTAGAAGAGTTGAATCGGTGTGTCTAATTAACAAAATTATTTAATTATATATAAGGACGTTAATTGATGTAAATAATGTATACTCTTAGTACAAATGTAGAGCTGTCTGAGAGTAAAGTTTGTAAAGCCGCAATAATCGCCGCAACATCGGTCACAGGTTAGCTGCTATTTCTTGAGCTGTTTCGAAGCGCCTTAGTTACCCGAGAAGCAACAGACTTTCGACTAGTCAAATTAACTTTACACGGTTATGAGGGAATCAAGGGAGAGTAATTACACTAATTGTCTTCTGGGTAAACTTGTCTTTGTTCAAAACACTTTATCGTTTAAAATAAAATAGCGAATTAAAATTAATAGTTTATGAAATGATGTTTTATTTAAAATCGTTTGCTGCCGGTCCAAATATATATGAGGACACTCTGACATGAGAGAGAATAGGAAATGAGAAGAGATAATTAATATTTAATTGTCGTGATGCATTCGGGTCTCAAAGTCCGGTATTTGCTGTACTGTGCCATCTGTTTACTCTCCACTGTGTTTAATTTCAGACATCATAGTTATTCACAGTCGAGAGTTCAGAGAGTTTATAAAATTTTCTGACAATGAAACGAGGGACAAAAAATTAATTAAAACCAGTAAAGTATGTTATAATAATGATAATAGCTGCTGGCAATCGGTATGTGCAGTTAACGTTACCGGAGTTTAGAGCTGCCATTGAGTTACGAGCTGTCGGGTCGTAAGTGTAAGCTAGGGGGAAAGAGATGATAACCGAAGTGAGGGTAATGCAATCTGTATATCTCCAGCTCGGAATCTCTTTATACACGTGTATAAGTATAAGTACCCGTTCTGTATAGCGAGTATAGTCAGTATGGATGTAAGCTTTCTGAGCATTTGATCGCACCTAAATTTCTAGTTGAGAAGACATTAACGTTTATTCGTCTGAAGCCCTTTAACACTTTACACTCAATCAGCTACAGATCTTCCGCTGATTACTTCGTCGCAACGACTACGAGCTATTTATTATTATTATTTGTTATTATATTTTGGAAAATTATTATTTATGAATAAAAAACTGACTTAATTATTCAGTTAAGTTTTCAAGGTTCAGTTACAATTTAAAATTATGGGTCGGATATTAAATATTTGAATTTAAAGTTCAAAAGAAGTTATAGAATTTTTAAAAGTTTACCTGTGTAAAAATCATCTGATATGATAATGAGGTTCATTATGAATATCATATTTTGACACAAATCTGAGATTCATATAAAAGCCATATCAATATTCATCTGAAACCCGTAATAAGTAAAATACTTATGTGAACGAATTTTTTTTAAGTAGATTAGTAAAATTTTCATTTTTTCTGTTAATCAGAGCAAAAGTAAAATAATTGAGAAAAGCAGTATTTTTATCATGTACTATACTGTTGAACTACTTTACTTTCTTTCTTGATTTTCTTGATTATCTTGGTTTAAAAAAAATTTTTGACTGACAAAATTTTTTCGTCTTAAGATAATTATTTTTTATTTTGAAAACAATTTAAATCCTCCTAAAAATTTCTTTAATTTAATTAATTTGCATTATTTCCTGTATATATTTATGACTCAATAATTTTATATCACGATTTAAAAAGGCTAACAATATCACTATGATATCATTATGATTTCATGCAGATATGACCATCACTTTATTATGAATTTATGTTAATATCATAATGATTTCATTATTAAATTACTAGAAATTTTCTTTCTCCAACAGGAAAAATAAACATTTTATAATCTAGTTAAAAAAAAAAATTTGTTTCCATAAATATTTTACTTATTACGGGTATCAAATGTATATTAATATAACTTTTATATGAATCTCATATTTGTGTCAAAATATGATATTTATAATGAACCTCATCATGATATCAGATGATTTTAACACAGGTTAAAGTATCTTTAATCCTTGAGCAATAATTTTGAAAATAAAGACTCAAATTTCCACTATATTGTATAAGTATCAACTTTTAAATTTATTATTAATAACCACAAAATAATTTTATATAAATTTTCCAAAAATTAGATGCAAAAAATTATTTAGAACTAGCTTTATTGATTTTTAAAAATTTCTAAGTTAAACTGATAATTTTATTCATTGTTTAATTTAAATGAAAAAGTATTAACATCAATAACTTACAGATGGAGTTACAAGTACATCGTTCTCGACTGTCCGACGGACATGGCCAAGGATATAGTAGTCAGTCATGTAAGAGACATCACCTTGGGTAAAAGAACCTATCACTACTTACTAAGCGGATTGGTGAGTTAATAAAATAATATTAAATTTTAAATTAAATTTTCTTTATTAAATTTTCCATTCTTTTTTTTTTTTATCAATACCATTTATTATTTATTGACTTCACTATTATTGTTATTACATCCTGAAGGACCAAAATGAAGCAAAAATTTGTTTGCACTCAATAAATATTTATGAAAAATTTTTTTTACCCAAAGATAATTAAATTAGAGTAATAAATCAAATTACAGGAATCGAATCTTTAATTTTCACTCTACTCGGGGTCTCGAGGGTTGATTCTATTTCCTCGTAGACTCGAGTGTGATTACGCGTAACTTTATTAGTCTGCCAAATGTCAAGATTTTGAATTTAATGACTTTATTATTTTTATTTACATTTTTATTGATATTAATTATAATTTATAATTACAAGCCACTTTAGTTGAAATAATGATAAATTGAAAATATTTATTTATTGTAATTACAGATAATGGACGATCGTTGGGAGAGCGAAGTAATTGAATACGGCGCAATTAATATAACTGGGTTCCGTATAGTAGACGCAAGTCGACGACCCGTCAAAGACTTTCTTGATAGCTGGCGCCGTCTCGATCCGATGACCTTACCTGGAGCTGGTCGTGATTCTATTTCGGTGCTTCATTCTATTTACCTTTATTTAATATTTAATATTTAATAAAAAATTTATTACACGATAAAACATTTTTTTTTACAGATACAAAAATTCAAATTTTAATAACAATTTTTTTTTTGTCAGTATAAAATAATTTCAAATTAATAAAAAAAATTCTGCCAGAAAAAACAATTTTTTTTTTCAGTAACAAAATTTCAATTTTTAAAAAAAATTATTTTTTGCCAAAAGTAAAATTATTTTTTTTTAATAATAAAATTTTAATTAAAAAAAAAAAAACTTTTTTTTTTTTTCAGTAATAAAATTTTAATTAAAAAAAAAAATTTACAGCATCTGTAACGTGATTTATTATTTATAATTGTATTAATTATTTAGGCCCAAGCTGCGTTGATGTATGACGCGGTGCTGGTTCTCGTCGAGGCGTTGAATAAATTCCTGAAGAAAAAAATCGACCGCAGTAATCCGAAGCGTCCTGGAGTCCAGAGCAGTATGCAACCCTCGAATGTGTCTAAACCGCTGGACTGCAATACAAACAACGGGTGGGTCACACCGTGGGAACACGGGGACAAAATATCAAAATTTCTTCGCAAGGTAAATTTACAAGAATTATTATTATAAACAACAATTAATTAAATTAATAATAATTATCAGTAATTAATGTGTAAATTTATCAGATGGCTAAACTAAAAGTAATTTAGGTAGTGAGAAGTTATTACACACTGAAAATAACCAACTCGGAACAAGGTACTCGAGACATTATCGTTGGGCACCAGATGTGCTCCCATTCCCATTCCTGTATGTGCTGTATATACTTCCTCTGTATGGTATTCCGTGTCTTATCCAGCACGTGTCCCACCTTTGAACTCCCTCAGTCCAACCAATATCGAGCGCAACCACTGAAACTCTGGGCTGACTATTCACACTGTTTCACGATCGAATATTGCATCGGCGGTCTACTTGCGGATTGTCTTACTCTTTAATTTCCCTTTAAAGAACTCTGTTTTTTTTTCGTCTTTCTTTTTTAGCTGTGTAATTTATTTTATAGGTTTTAATGGATTTCTCTTTCTGTTGTTGCTTTCAGGCTGAAATTGAAGGGCTCACAGGCCAGATTCGGTTCAATAATGACAGTCGGAGGCATAATTACACTCTTCATGTTGTTGAGATGACTGTCAACAGCGCGATGGTTAAGGTAATAATATTTTTTTTGCAGATTTCAATAAATTTAATTAGCAAAAAATAGTTTTATAGACAAAATTACGAACAAATACTTTAAAAAATTTATTTTACATTTAATTTTGTAGTTATTAATTAAATTTTAACAAATAATGTGAATTTTTGAACTTTGAACGAAATTTAGAAAAAAAAAATTATTTTTTTTTCTTGTGGATAAATCTTAAAGTAAAAAATAATAAATTATTAACATTACTAATTTTAATTCAATAAAATTAATTATTTTAAGTTTATAAAATTAACTTTTGTTTAGAAATTTTTGGAATTTTTTAACAAATAAATTGTTATAAAAAAAAAATTTATTAAAAAATGCGATTTGTAGAAATTAATAAAAAAAATATTGCAATTAATTAAAAATTCCCCTCTCTGCAAATTTTTTACCTTAAAAATTTTAAAAAATTAATTAAAAGGTTGCCGAGTGGACAGACGAGGGTGGATTTCAACCAATAGCTGCTAAATACGTCCGTCTACCAACTCAAGAAATAGAAAAAAATAAAACTTACATTGTAACAACAATAGTGGTAAGTTTTGAAATAAAAATAAAAATACTCTGTCATAAATATTAATAATTTTCCAATACCATATTTTTTATCATTCATTTTACATTAACCATTTGACATGTAAATCCTGATTGATAGTTACTTTTATAACTGTTTATCAGCCCGCAACTCCCAGATCGCTACCAGTAATTAATCACTTTTCTATTTTTAAAATTGCTCCCGACCCGAGATCGTTAGAACAATGGCCTTTTATCAATCTCTTTTTACAGTTTAACAAACACGAATGTGATTTACACGCAATAAAAGTTATTGTGCACGGAATAAAAAATGTCAATTACATATTTTTATTCAAAACTTTAGTAATGATTAAAAAGATTTACATCTCTTAATTAAAGAAAATTACAACTTTTGGATTTGCTTGAAAAAAATTTCTACGTATTTTTTAATTATTAACCAGTACTCACATCAAATTCTGATTATGAAATCAAGTAGATTTTTTTATTTATAAATATTTTTGTTTACAAATATTAGAGATTACATGTAGCTATAATTATACACTGTTGAATATTTTCCTTATAGATAATAATTTTTCTGTGATTATGTCAGGATCATTTTATTTAATAAACAATTTTTCAATTATAAAAAACTAGTTATTGTTTAAAATCTTTAATATTTTATGACTAAATTATCAGCAAAAGACAATTTTAAGTTATCTAGTAAATAAAAATCTTCAATTTCATACGTTCGTTGGATAAATATATACACCCAATAGTTATTAATTATATTGGATTTTGTTCTAATAAAAATAGTATTTATTTATGCATTACAATAATAATTAAACGCGAAGACAGTCTTTTGACGCAAAGAATAAAAACTTACAACTAACCGAAAAAAAATGACAAGTGTCATCAGTAATACGGCTGTTGTTTGCTGACGCGCCATCTGGTGTTTAAATTTTAATTTATCCCAAGAAATACGTTTGTTGGTTTGAAAATTAGATTATATTAAATAAAAAACATACTTTTGAACAGAGCATAAACAGATTTTGAATGAAGAATTTAAAAATTAAAAAGAAAAATTATTGAAGCAATAAAATTGAATTTTTCCCTAAAAATATTTTTATAGAATTAAGTTAATTTTTTTTTCTAATTTGTAAATTCTAATCTTTAATCTAAAATTTCTTCTCAAAAATTAACAACAAAATTTATGACTTTGATAACATTATTTCACCAGAGCATACTCTAGTGTGGAAATAAATAACAATCAGAGCTGTCAGAGTTAAAATCCTATTATTTATCAGTAATTAAACGAAAATTTATAAACTTTTGCCGCAGTCCCGCAGTTACCAGTGAGCAGTGAGGTTTGCGGATAATAAATAGTAATAACAATTACTATTACCCGAATGGGTCGATCTTATGAAAATGCATGTGCGCGAAACACTTTGGTTGGTTTGGGATAATCGGGGACATGGGGATAAATACCGACTGCTGACTGAGAATATACACAGATATAGAGGTGAGCAAGCTTTTCAAGAAGAATGAGCTTGTATATATATGAATAGACATAAATTTCTCGGAGGGCCTTCCAGGGAATACTTGGCTATAGATATACAGTTGGGATAACCACTGCTGGTTATCCCGATGTACAAGTACAGCCGAGGCTACAAAACTAGCTTGGATTACTGCTAGGGGCGTCGGACATCAGAATTCAGGAAGACCTTTGTTGTTAATGACGACTAATTTTTTTATAATTACTTTTAAATATTATTTTAATTTAATTAAACCTCAAATTTATTTTTTCGAATTTTTTTCCTATATTTTTACAAACATTAAGAGAAGAAATCGTCTTATAAAAAAAGTCCAAACATTTAAATTGTAGAGAATTTAATTTTATACAAAATTGATGTCTTAGTTCTTATCGTTAAAATGTTTACAGGAAGACCGAAGTTCTGTTGGCCGAAGTAAAAATTTTTTTTGAAATTCTATTCTTGGTGGAAGTCATTTTTTCTTAATTCAAATTATCATAAATACTTGATAAAATAAATTTTTATATTTTATCAAGATTTTTAGATACTTTAGGGAAGCAGCGCCACGTACTTCAGCTGAGAAAAAAATTTTCTCACCTTGAGAAAATTTTTCTCTTGAATATTTGATACCCATTCTATATTATTTTAGCGTGCAATTATAAATATTGAATTAAAAAAAAATGATGAAATATTATTTGATCTTCCCATTTGACATGTTAATCAATAAAAATATTAATGAAAATTTACTTCTATCTTTATATTTAATTTTTTGAAGCAAGAGAGAAATTTTCTCAAGACAAGAAAATTTACTTCTATCAAGAACTAAATTTTTTGGAGTAAGAAGCTGAATTTTCTCAAAATAACAAGATTTTTTTGACTTAAATAAATTTTCTTGGATCAAGATACGTATTTCTTAAAGCAAGAGAATTAATTTTGTTGGAATAAGTGAAATTTCTTGTGTCGAAAAATAGTATATTACGACCCAAGGCCAGAAAGTTGGATTTCCTGGCGTATGTGATATGATGGCCGAGGCGTAGCCGAGGCCATCATATCACATACGTCAGGGCATCCAACATTCTGGTCATGGGTTGTATACTATTTTTCTTGCTCTCCAGCCAAAAGTACGCAACCCCGGGGAAGGGGTTTTGCCGGGGGTGAGGGGGGCGCCGCCCGACTTTTGTAAAGCCGAGGCGAAGCCGAGGTTTTACTACTCGGGGCGGGCATAATAAAAAAGTAAAAATTAATAAATAAAAAAAAATAAGTTATTTTAAAGTTTACTAACAAACGCTCTGATTAAGAGAGATAACATGCACAGAACTTGTCACAAATATTTAAACTCGATTTAATAACAGAATTAATTTTTTTAAGTTGATTAAAAATTAGTTTTTAATTAGACGGCTAAGAAAGATTGAAATTTAATTATTAGAAGCTTGTAGAGTACATGGATTGTTTTATAAACAAATCGCTTTACTATAGCTGTCAAAATATAAAAGAAAGCAAATAAAATCTACAAAACTTTGATATTTTATTTTCTAAAATTTTTATATAAATTATTTGTGCAGTATTATATTATTAAATAGTTCATTAACAATAATCTAGTAAGAAATTATTTTTCTGCCCTCCGGCCGGAAAGTGGCAACTTTCTGGCCGCTGCGCTAAACAAAGTTGCCACATTCCGGCTACGTCGAGCAGAAAAATAGTATACACACCTTAGGCCAGTAAAAAGTAAAGCCTCAGACCACATGTTTGTCAACCTCGGCTTCGCCTCGGCCAACAATTACATGTGGTCTGAGACTTTTCTTATTCTACTGGCCTAGGTATGTAATATACTATTCTTGGCTCAAGTCAACCTATTTTTCTGTGTAGTTTTGAAGATATGAACAATTAAATATTTAAAAAAATAAAGAAGAATTTTATTTTGTCAAATTTATTTTTTTTTCAGGAAAAATTGTTTTTTTTTTCTAATTGCTAAATTTTGTAAAATAGAGACTTATTTATTTTCTATCAAACTTCTTAATATATTTTCTTTTGAAGGGTAAATTTTTGAATGGAGTGTATGTAAATGTAATTATGAGTAAGGGAGTTGATATTTATTATAAAAGATTTTTCTGAGGCAGGTCTGGAGCTTTAGCCCACCTGGGAAAGGATAGGACGGGGTTGATGTCTGACTTATGGGTACCATTACTCCTAGACCGCATCGTCAGGATGAAACACGAAAGAGAATGAGTGAACGAAGCTCGGTAACGCAAAAGAGAAAAGGAAAAGACGAGCCACCAGGGCCGTATGAGTGAGATCGAGCAGAGGTCGTGCAAGTGTCAGAAGAGAAAGAGAAAGCTCATTTGTTAAACTTAAAATTGATCTTCTCAGTCTCGTACTCGTACTTGGGCGCTAGTATGGTACACAGCTAGTACCTTTACTCTACCTCTACTCATTCTTGACTAATGACGTTCCACCAGACGTGTAAGTCCTTAATAACAGTCACGTTCAAGTTGCTACAGCTAACAATGTACCTTAAAATTCATTTTATCATTAACAATTATCATTTTTTACTTTTTTGCTATTATTATTTTTATTATTATCATTATAGTCATTAATATTACAATTAATGATTTATTTAATTTTGAAATGTTTATTTTTCAATTAAAAATTCTGGGTTAAGAATTTAAGATACGAAAAAATTGTATTTATTTTTTTTATATAGCAAATTTAATTTCCTACGATAAAAAAATCTTATCAATTTTATTCTATGTTTCTTTCTTTTTCTAGAATTTGAATTTAAAGTGTAAAAATAGAGTTGTAAAACTTATCAGTGGATTTTAAAGGTTTGTATTAAAAAAACAAAAAAATGATACTTAATTTTTTTTGGAGATAATTTAATTTAGCTATCAGAATTTCAAAAGGAAAAATTTAAATATTTAAGATAATTATTTAATAAGGTATTTTATTATTATTTACTTTTTGGTGTAGTTGTGATTGTAATTAGTGGAAAAATGTGGAAGTAACGGAGAAAAACTCTCAGACGACAAAAGAAATAAAATATATCAATATTAATTACTGGAGTATTAGCGTCGACAGGAATTAAAAAAGTTCTCCTCAGATATTAAGCAAACAAATCTAGATAACTCAATGAAAGCCGGTTACAAAGACGTTTATCGTTTGGGCAGACCGAGGACTGAGTATCGTAAGACGCTTGCTTCAAAAGGAAAGATTCTTGAGAGTAAAAATAAGAAACCAAACTAAAGAAAAATCAATGGAAGGGAGTTCTGATCAAGTCGACGCCCTAATGCTTTGTCAAACCAAAAGTTTAATTCTGATTCCTCTTCGACTCGTCACAACAAAGCCTGTTATATATTGTCATTGTCAAAAGTTTCTTTTTCATCCGATCTTTCATCCCCCAGTCCTTTAATCTTAAACTTTATCTCTAAAAAAATAATCTCTGGTAATTTTTTTGCTTCTGTTTATTCAACGTCTTAATGCCAATTAACTTCTGTTTTTTTTTCTTTTTTTTTTTTTTAATAGATGAAGGGTTATCATCGGATAGCGAAAAGTTGATAATTCATGACCGGTATCGATGGAATATGTACATGAATAATCAAGAATGCTATTAGAGTTAATTATTAAACAAAGTAGAGTGGTGACGTTATTATAAATGGAAGGATTATTAATTATTATTATGAAGCTCGTCGAGATAGTTTTTGAATTAAACAGGTACAAAGAGAGTGGACGGAAATTAAAAATTATTGAGAATTCTTAATAAGGATTTACAAGTTAATAGACGGTAAAAGTTAATGTTATTATGTAAGTTTTAGAGATGAAGTTATAAATTTTGGTCGGGTAGAAGATTATCGGTTGAATTATTTAGTTCTTAATAGATTGACTTTAATATTGATGGTTTTACATTAGGTTTTGTTAAATTGTAAATGAAGATTACGATAGTATCTGAACCAATTTTTAACCTAAATAATTTTTATATGTAAGCTAATTTAGTAATATAATTTATTAACAAATCAGAATATGAATAAGAGTAAAAAAAAATTTTAAAACTTAACTTCTGAAACTTAACTTTCTGCTAGCGAGAAGATTTAGCTATAATACGCCACCTGTCGGAGATTTTCAATACTAAATTTTATCAAAAAATTATACATGACTATATCAGACTATATATGGGCATTTCAAGTTATAACTAGTCATATCATGCCATATTAAGCCAGTGATATGTCCTAATGTGGCCTGACGTCTGTACATGGCTTGAAATGAACGTACTAGACCTTTAAAAAATTAAGTATGGACGTCTAGACCTTATATGAACATATTATGTTGGATTTTCTGAGCAAAAATAAATCCTAGTTACAAACTTTTAGTTCTATATTTTAGATATTTTGTTCTTAGAAATATTTATTTCAGAAAAATAACATATTTTATTTTATTAGTTTTTAAATGCGAAAAACACATTTAAGGCACATTTGTACAGCTAGGATAAGAAAGCCTGTATAGGCTTGATTTTATGACCTTAAGTACTTGAGTTGTACAAAGGACTCCTTATTTTACTATGTGCAGTACAACCAAATATTATAATACTAAAGTTAGCCGACATTGTTAATTTTTTGAGTTCTTTTTTTGATTATTAAATTAGAACTAAATAATATTTTTAAAAAATTGCACTTATAGTTTTCAAAGTTTTTTAAAAATGAATTTTTTTTGTAATAATTTTTTTAATTTTTAGATATCGGCTGACTTAATTTTCATCCAAATATTACAGTCTTAGTTAAGCAAAAAAAACATGTCGACAGTCTAATTAGCAATTGGTCTAACTCCTTATTTTTTACAGGGTGATTTTTTTACATTTTGATATAGCAATAGTCCAATTATAAATTATTTGAACGATAAAAAAAAAATAAATATTATACTTCTATTAGATATTAATGATATTAAATGGTTTTTTAAAGTGATAATAAATTTTGAACTAACTATTTTTTCGAATAAATGGAAGGTTCTTTAAAATGGAGTTAGACAATTTGCTAATTAGAACGTCGATGTGTTTTACTAAGGACGATACAGAGGGTTAGACCTCATAATAAAATAGTTTTAACATTATAGTTAGTCTACAAAAAAAACTCTATCAAAAATAACGACACTTCTCTTTAAAAATAAAGATTCTATTTAAATATTTCTATACTGTCTTTTCTCTTTATTTATTATCAATCCTATCCATAACTTCCGACATAATAGATTATCTATAGACATATACGAATATTTTTTACAGATATATAAAATCCAAAACAAGTATATGCCTGAATATAGACTTTAAAAATGCAATGATGTATTTCATGACAAAGGAATAGGGGTTGCAAGGCTGTTACGGGAGTAATGGAGGAACAATTGAAATAATTTAGCGAGTTTGTAGTTGACGAATGAGTGTTTCCGGTGGCTTAGTTGTTGGTATCCTCGGTTAATTTGCACTGGGGATCCGGGAACTCCAAGCAAGTGCTCCATCTCCATGAAAATTTGGGCATGGTCCAAGACTTTGGTTCTACTCCTAGCCCCAGCTAAGATCTCCATTGCACGGGAACGAAAAGTGAGACAGACATAGCGAGATATAGTTATAGTTATCTCACAATATAACACTTAGTAAAGCTGCAGCACTAATTGTATTAATGCCCGGTTGGTTTGTCTGAGCTGT
Organism: Cotesia congregata; assembly: GCA_905319865.3. Lineage (NCBI taxonomy): Eukaryota > Metazoa > Arthropoda > Insecta > Hymenoptera > Braconidae > Cotesia > Cotesia congregata. The sequence goes on along the minus strand of CAJNRD030001118.1, from coordinate 3,330,336 downwards.
ATCAACAAGATTTCAGTTATCTCTTTTCCGTTTTATTTTTAAAGCTCTGGCTCGTTTTTACCGGCTCCAAGTTGCCTTTTGACTAAATTATTTTCTTTCTTCTTTCTCCGTCGAGTAGCAGTAGCCGTAGCAGTAGTGAAAGTAGAAGTAGAAGAATATATTCTAGCAGTGAGAGCTCAAGTCATGTACAACGCCAAATCTATTGTGGCTCATCCGTGAAGATCCACCACACCGGAGCGCTGAGTGAACGAGGGAGCGTCCCATTATAAATGTGCTGAAAGCAATTATGCTGAATCTGGGAAGAGACGAGGACCCGGAATCACCACAACCGAGGTAATACTTTTTTCCTCGTCTGTCTTATGGATTTATGTTGGCTGGTATATGTACAAGTTCTTAATCCCCCAGAATTCGATCTCTGATTCTGACTTGGAAAGACTTACGCGAAATTACAAGGGAGATCCAATTTACAGACGATTTTGTTTTGGTTTTATTTATTTTGTTTTTATTTGGCATTCTGGAGCTGATTTCACCTGAAGCAATGTAATGCGCCGAGCGGAATATTCATCGCCAGTTTAATTAAATATTTTATTGGTATCCTTTTTTTCCGTAGTTTGACATTTGTCAATCGCTATTTTCCATTTGAACATACATTTTTTTTATTTTATGTACGTTTGTTTATTTTCTGTGTAAATAATTAATAATATTCGCTGGACACAAAGTTATGCACACTGTTTCGACAGCATATCAAAGTTACGGCAAGCACTGAACAAAAACTTGCTCCAACAATCACCTATCAAACACAGTCAACTCTGTCCTTGTTGTTCGAAATTCGAACTAGGTTCTTTCAATATTATGATAATGATTTTGATGGCAATTGATAATGTCAGGTTTAATTACTATAATGAGGATGCAAAGATCAAAACAATACGCTTTTACTTCATTACTCAACAGATAGTCCGAATGTTTTTTTCATTATCTCAAACTTTTGCTCCACATAAATGAAAGTTAATTTAATTTAAATGAAATTTTTTTTTTTTGTTTAAAATTACAGAAAAAATTTTGAAAAGTTATTATAATAAATTTCACCCGTGTAAAAATCATCTGATATCATGATGAGGTTTATTATGAATATCATAATGAATCTTATATTTTGACACAAATATGAGATTCATATAAAAGCCATATTAATATACATTTGATACCCGTAATAAGTAAAATATTTATGGGAACAAATTTTTTTTTTTTAACTAGATTATAAAATGTTTATTTTTCCTGTTGGAGAAAGAAAATTTATAGTAATTTAATAATTAAATCATTATGATATTAACATAAATTCATAATAAAGTGACGGTCATATCTTCATAAAATCATAATAATATCATAGTGATATTGTTAGCCTTTTTAAATCGTGATATAAAATTATTGAGTCATAAATATATACAGGAAATAATGCAAATTAATTAACTTAAAGAAATTTTTAGGAGGATTTAAATTGTTTTCAAAATAAAAAATAATTATCTTAAGACGAAAAAATTTTGTCAGTCAAAAATTTTTTTTTAAACCAAGATAATGTTTTTCTAAATATTCTTCTAAGTTAAGAAAATCAAGAAAGAGAGTAAAGTAGTTCAACAGTATAGTGCATGATAAAAATACTACTTTTCTCAATTATTATACTTTTCCTCTGATTAACAGAAAAAATGTAAATTTTACTAATCTACTTAAAAAAAATTCGTTCTCATAAGTATTTTACTTACTACGGATTTCAGATGAATATTGATATTGCTTTTATATGAATCTCATATTTGTGTCAAAATATGAGATTCATAATGAACCTCATCATGATATATGATTTTTACACGGGTAATAGAATATTTTCAATAATACATTTTTGTAAAGAAATCATAAAATGGTTGTATGATTTTTCTAAACCCTTTTTATAATTCCCACCAAAAATTTTCGGTAAATTTCAAAGTTAACCAACAATAACAACAACACAATATTTACCATACACAATCCCTGCACAGAGTACGTCAATCCCAAAAAATCGACCCTGATAAGAAAAACAAATAAAAATAAAAAAACACGAAAAAAAAAATGTAAAATAAAATAATCCAGCGTTGGAAAGGGGGCAGCGTCAGTTCGTCGACATCTTAGCGGAACATTATAGCCATCTATCACCTTTCGGAGCATATCGTATAATATCCTGGTGAGATCCCTCCGGTGGTAGTTCACTATATAGCAGAGAGTATACCAACGGTTTGCGGGGCGGTGGCAGTAGAAGTGCAGAATTGAGAGTGAGGGTGCTATAGAGATTCCCGTAAAGCGCAAAGGAGAAGACTCCGGAGAGAAAGAAGAAGGAAGAAAATGGTTCAATATATAGATATATATATATATGGAAAGAGGGTTGCCAGCCAGGGCCAGGGGTGGCATAAATCTGCTGAGAGCTCCCCAGGGTATTTCCCTTCTTTTCTATCCTCCGGTCGGTCCTCTTCCTCTACACTCTCTTTACATTCTCGGGGGTTGTAAGTGTATGGGTGTGTAAGTGTGTACATGGATGGGAAAAGGGGTGAGGTGTGGGGTTACCCAACCCGGGCTCAGAAGGCAGACGCGAGATGAATCTTGAGGTTCAATTCCCGCCCGGTTTATCCGACGCCCGAAGGTGCGAGACCGCATGAAAGAGCAAGAAGTCTTTTCTATATTACTCCAGGCAATTACATATCGACTATATATTGATCCTACTTGATCCTCTCCGAAGATCTCTCCTTTTCCTCTTACTCTTATTCCTTTTGCCATCCTCCTGGTGATTCTGATGGTTCAGCTTCTCTCGATGGTAGGTGGTACACTACCAGACACCAGACATTTTCATTTGCGCCTTTCAAGATATTACCACTCCAATATTAGTAAATATATTAAGGCTTTTCCTTTTATTACTTTGCTGATATGCATCCGTAATCTCGGCGCGAGGATTATATTGGTAATCTTATTTTTGAATCATTTTTGTGTGACACCCCCGGTTGATTCTGTTACTCTACTGTAGGCCTTTTTTTTTTTTTTTTTTAAAAGGAAGGAAAATGTATGAGGCGTGGAAACATAACGGGTATTATTTATATTTATATTTATATATATCCATTGGAAATTCTTACGGATGGCGGAGGATACTCCCTTAAGACCTTGTGTTTATATCCATTGAAGGTCTGGTTATAGACGATGGGAAAAACCATCAAGGCTCATGGGACTTTGATAGTATCGTCAACACTGTGTCTCACCTCGAAAAATTTAATATTTTTTTTATCACCTATTTACAATAAATTTTCATCATTTTTGCTAAAAATTGCAAACGAATATTCGTGAAAAAAATTTTTTATGACCTGGTTTGAGTCGATTTAGTTATATATTACTATATCAGGCTTTGTATGAGAAAAAAAATCAATTTCTTATCATTCTTCAATTTTTTAGAAATTTATAAATTAATGAATATTGAAAAAAAAATGAAAATTCCTTTAAAAGTTGATCAAATAAGAAATTAATGTCATATAAGCTCCTCAAAAGAGTCAAAAAAATGATTAAAACTTAATACCTAAAATTTAACAATCCACTAAGAAGAAAATTTAGCGACCATGCGCCACATGTCGGAAATTTTCAGAACTAAATTTGATAAAAAAAATTACAAATGACCGCATCAAGCCAAAAGTGTTTTGATGTTGCTTTATATGATTTATTTTCATGTGAGGGGATATTAAAAATAATTTTTGGAAATATTAAATCAGATATTAACATTTCAGAAAATTTTTCTAAGGGAAAATAAACATTATATAAAATAATTTTAAGTTGTTGAAAAGTAAATTATCTTGAATGCATGACCAGCCATTGAAAATAAAAAGATAAAAAAGAGTTGTAAAGCCAAAGTTTATCACAGCCGGCATCTTGGAGGTGGTCTTGGTATCTGCACTTACCAAATTAGACACCGCAGATTTGAATCCTCTCTTCTTTGCAATTTTACGAGCACTTCGAGTTGCAGAAGTACCTCGTCATCATACTGAGAACTTTTATCCATTTTTTTCCTCCTAAATCTCTTGTATTGAATGTCTTCAAACGAAAAACGATTGAATCTTTCTATTAGACTCAATTGTAAATAAGAAATCATCAATTCCAATGCAATGAATGTAGTAAACTTCCTATGACGACGACACTAGGTAGTTATGGAACGTTTGGATGAAATATTAAGATAAGACATTGGGTATAATGATAGCACGAATAAGAATGGGAATGAAAATGAGAATGGAAAGATGACTGGCGACGTGTCATTTCCGAATGTCATTCCTTAAAACGGACAATCTTGTCTTCTTCCTGAGTTTAGTTGGTGACAACCCATTCAAAACTGTGCTGCTTGAGTTCTATTATTATTATAAACGGGTGTCGCGCGTGTCATCCGGTCGTCGAGAACACACTTTACCCCTGCACTGGTGCCGATGAGCACTGAGTGGCTGGGTAGCTTGGTAGCTCGGTTCCTGGGTTTCAAACTTGGGAATTAGATTCCCAAGCGTGGCAAAAGCTAAGTCGTCTCATCTCATCTTCACTACTCGCCAGTTATATATAATACCGGAACGTTGTTACGAGATACTCTTCTTTTATTTAAAAACTTTATCTTTCCGAAGTTATTTAATAAATTAACAACTCACTTTTGTTTTTCCATAATTAACTTTTTATTTCATTTTCAACCGGCTAGATATTTTCAATTAATTAACCTGAGAATTTACAGGACTCTGGTTTAAAATAATCGGAAGAGCAAAAAAAAATTAAAATAATTGGTATCGTAAAAAAGGATCAATGGCAATTAATCCGAGATTAAATTTAACGCTTGCCCTGCTTCTTTATTTTCTATTATTTTTTAAGCTTTATCTATTTCAGTAATCTCGGTTAGTTTTTAATTGATGAATTTTTAAAATGCATAGTGGATAAAATAATAATAAAACCGGTAATAATGATTTTTTAGACTCACTCAATCGGGAAAGCTTGAAAGCATCAGCGGTATTGATTACATCAACGTAAGCTTGAAGATCAAAGCGACGAGTAGTATTATTCTGATTGTGAATTGCTATTGCGTATTTAAATGCTGACTGCACTTCATCAGTTCCTTGCTCGAATATTGCTCCTGAAAACATATCATATAATAGACATTAACATCAATGTTATTTAAGTAATTTTTTCAATTAATTTAATTTTTATAAAGAATTCTTGAATCAAGAATTTGCACAAGTTAAAAACAATTTTTTAGTTGAAAAATTTTTCTGCTTGATAGAAGATGATCAAATTTTTAAAAATAATGTTTTTGGTTCAAGAATTTCTCTTTCGAATCAAATTAATTTTTTTGTCAATGTATATGCATCCAAAAATAATTAATGATAACAAGTTTACTAAAGTGAGTAATTTTTACGTATGTTATTCTTTAAAGAAAATATTTTTTTAAATCCTGAATTAATTAATTAATTTTTAATCTTAAATTAATAATTATTCAGCTCTTTAGAATTTTCTCCAGTCCTTTAAAAACTAATAAAAACTTAATTAGCTTTAATGAGTGAAAAAATATTATATATTTCAGAACTTAACTCTCTGATAGCGAAACAAATTAGCTACCATGCGCCACCTGTTGGATTTTTTCAGTACTAACTCATAAAAACATTAAATATGGGCATATATGACCATATTAAACCCAATATGACCAATTTTCATGTCAGGGCGTACTAAAAAGGATATATGACATAATACTCTCGTCAATCCGTTCGAGTGTTTATATTGATGTTACACTAATGTGAGCTTCTGTACGCGGAGTATTATTTCAAGAGATAATTAATACAATCAATAAAGGGAAAGGCAGAGGAAAAAAATGATTATAAAAATTGGCCTTTGTGTAATTTATTTGTTGCAGCGGGTCGGGGATTTTCGTTTGAGAGACGATAGAGATGATCATCATGTAATATTGAATAACCAAGTAAAGTCATAGTCGAGCGGGTACTCCTGGTTGGCTTTGAACTCACCAGCACGGTAAAGTGCTTATGAGGCTAGAGATACCCGAGAGAAACGGAATACGGATAGTTGAGAGTACAGTGGAAGCGAAAGGAAAGGACTAGAACCTGGAGAGCGGGAACAAGAGAGAGGATGAAATTCTCTTCCACCAGAAGACGGTTCATTAGAAAATATCAGTTTACATTGTCATATTCCGGGTTTCTTTCATATTCCATCAAGTCTTTGAGTCGACTCTTCTTCACTTCACTCACTACCAAGTATTGTATATCATTTTTTTTTTATCAAGAACATTGTTTCCGAGGCATAATAAGCCGAGCGATATTGCTGTTTATTAGAAAACTAATTGCTTCACTGTGTATTAAATTATTTTATATTAAATTATATGCTGTATTGTTCTTGGATGAAGAAATGAAAAATATTTTTTTAAACGAGTTGGTGAGGGCACAAGCTGTTGAAACATATAATCTCGATTGCAGATTTTTAACCAAAACGCAATTACACAGCCATCGAAAGTTCGATTGTAAGGTACACTCTGCGCAATTTGGTAGTCCTCCACACTAGTAAACCATGCTCGCTCATGCTACTCGTTATATTCGGATTCGGTTTCGGTTTCGACATTCTTCCGGTGGATGAAACGTAGTTACTGTCAATTCGTACCCGGAATCGATGCTTTTTATTCAGTTACTTTTTTTTCTTTTTCTGTTTACTCTTTTTTTCACCATTTTTATACCTTTTCAATATTTTTTTTTTATTTTACTTCTGTTAGCAACAACTCGCCAATCATCGGTCTTCATATCGACTTCCCTTTGTTTTATAAACCACTTTCCACTTACGGATAAAAAATATGAGATATGCGGCTTTTTTGAAACAATTAACTATGAGATTTTTTTTTTGTTATTATTATTTACATCATACGTCGGAAAATTTTTATTAATTAATGAAAAACTAGTTTTTTTACTCAAATTTTTGATGTTAAAATTTCAATTAAAAATTGTGGGTCAAATATTGAAAAACGAAAAAATATCCATTCAATTTTTTTTTATGAAAAATTTAATTTTCTATAAAAAAATCCTAACAAATTTTATCGTATCTTTAATCCTTGAGCAAGAATTTTAAAAATAAAGACTTAAATTTTAATTTTTTTGTTTAACTATCAATTGTTAAAATTATTATTTTTTTTTTATTACAAGAAACCTAAAGTATCCAATTAACTTTTGAGAAAAAACTTATTAGTAAGTCACTTGAATGTTAAGAAAAAAAGTTTAAGTAAAAAGATGAGGTCAGACGGTTCAATAATTCGTCCTGCGAATCTCAAGTTTAAGAAAAAAAATAAAACAAGGATAGGCTGAGGAACGGAGGGAATAATAAAAAAAAAAAAAAAAGTCTTGAGAAGCTTTTTTCTTCATTGCACTTAAACATTTCTTCTCGCCTCTTCTCTCAAAAACCGAAAAGAAAAAGAAAAGAATGAAGAAAAAACGGGTCGATTATTCGAACCGCGGCTTTTCGCAGTTTTAATCCGGCATCTGGATATATAAAGTTGGTGAAAGAAAGATGGAGTGAGATTTAAATTCTTGGGGGTGTGCTGGTGGTTGTTCAACAAATGCTCCATAAACTTTAAGTTCTTCATCCTTGATTTTATTTTACTCTTACTCGACTCTTTTCGACTTGGCCCCTTTTCATCAACACGAATAAGACGGCCTCGTAAATTTCAGTCTCACAATTTTACAACAATTATAGAATAAAAAATAACAAAATTGATTATTTTAATTAAGAATAATAAATTATCCAATCAAAAAGACAATTAAATTTAATTTTATCAATCAAAAGCTAGCAACAGAGAGCTTTGCACGGTTTGTTAAATTCCCATCGTGAAAAAGATTGATAGTTTCATTCATCCGTAACATAGTTAATTTTCTTTGAGCCCCACCACCCCAGTCATCACGTTTAACCCGCTTTGTATGCATCCGAATAATGGAAGTATTATTTTAAACATGATTTTTTGTCAAAATAATAATAATAATAATCATAATCATAATCATAATAATAAATTAAAAATTTGATAGTTATATACAGGACAGTAGAAATTTGAGTCTTTATTTTCAAAATTTTTACTTAAATATTAAAGATAAAAAAAATTGATAGACTTTTTTGTAGAAAATTAAATTTTTCATAAAAAAGGTCTGATATAATTTTTCATTTTTTCAATATTTAACCCATAATTTCAAATTCGAACTTGAACATTCAAAACTTGACTAAAAAAAACTTATTTTTCATTAAATAATAACTAGCAACCTTGCAGTCACTATGTGACTGCCGTAACTTGTGAACTAAAAAAACTAAAATTTTGCTTAATAAACAATGACTTTTGTTAAATTGCACTATACTTTTTTAACTATTGACATTTTTAAAGATATAAGCTCATTCCGATGTTACACTTATCAAGACCTTTCATTTAAGTACCCACATCAATTTTTCATATATTTTTTATATATTATATATATATGTATATATGAAAAATATATCAAAATGCATGTGAGTATTCAAATGAAAGCTCTTGATGAGTGTAACATCGGGATGAGCTTATATCATTAAAAATGTTATTATTTCACAAGATAAAAGGACATTTCTTAAAAATGACATTTGTTAAATTGCATTGTACTTTTTTAACTATTCACGTTTTTAAAGATATAAGCTCGTCCCGATGTTACACTCATTAAGAGCTTTCATTTGAGTACCAACATGCATTTTTGATATATTTTTCATATATTCATATATATAAATATATAAAATATATAAAAAATTGATGTGGGTACTCAAATGAAAGGTCTTGATGAATGTAACATTGGGATGAGCTTATATCATTCAAAATTTCAATATTTCACAAGATAAAAGGACATTTCTTAATTATGTATCTAGAGATATAGGATATTCGAATGCAGCCTAAATACTTATCATAATAAATTGACTATCGGTGAGAATGAAATGAAACCTTGAAATGGCACAAATTCAAGACCTTTGCAATGACACTAAATTTTACTAAAAAAACCGATTTTATCATATAACTATCCTGGAAACAAAATTTTTCTTATTCTTTTAATAATACAGATAATAATTCACGAGAATAAAATCATAAAAATAACATGTTGGATTAATTAAACAAATTATCAGTATGTTTTAGGGAGGAGTAATTTAAATAAACGTGAATGTCATGAGATCTTGATTTTGTAATCACGCTGGTGAATGCACGTGCAAGTGCAAATACCCATGTACGGAGTAAACGTACCGAGTGGTGTTTATCTCGTAACCGTTGACAGGTGGCGCGCCGCCGCGTCTCTATTGATTGGTGCCCAACATCTCCCACCAAAATCCTCGCCGGTACACCAAATCCATCCAGACTCTCTCTTTCTCTCTCTGTGCATTTACATCGATTTCAGTTTTTTCCGATTTTTATTTTTTAAAAATTTCCTCTCTTTCTCTCTTTCATCACCGTAGCTCATAAAGCATAAAACAAATTTCTAATTATAATTAAAACAAAGTAATAAAAAGGATGGAATGTAATATATCCCGAAACATTTGAAGCTCACTCAGCTGACATTTTTTAATTAGCAGTAATCTGGAATGTTGCTAAAAGAAGTGGATAAGGTTCATCGACTCAGCACTTGATAATGCATGATTAGCCTCTTTGTCAGAACGAGTGCAATATTAAACCGGGTGAAGTGCATAGAAATAAAAAAACGGTACAAACTTAAAACAGAGCCAGAGTACCAACAGAGGAAGGAGTAGGAGTGGGAGGATAAAAAATAACAAGATGGGTGTTTTTTGTTATGCAAACAAGGGAGACATTCTATTCTCTGGATCTAGTGAATCTTGTATCACTTTGTTCGGGGTCTTTGTTCTTGAACCAATGGTCTTCATCCTCTTTGTAGGCTCTTCCACTACGGAATTAGTCCGATCGAGTGCACCCGGTCTAGTCGTCTCCTCTCTAATTCGTCTCTTCTGTTCTCGAGTCTGGTTGTGTCCGCCCAAACCTTTCCTTCCTTCATTCCCTTTTCGCTCTAGCCTCTCTCTAGTCATCTCCATTGATGCTCATCACCGCTGCACACTTATATTTACCAAAGGTCCTTCAATCATCCAGCCACTGACGACTAATATAAACATCACCCGATAATTACAAGGTATCTTATCCGGTAATCCTCGACATCAAGAGCTTCCCGATAACTAACCGATTGTTTGCAGCATCAAAAGGTAAAGGCATACATCATTTTTACTGAGATGTGAGTAATGCTTTTGATGCAACCGGAATTGATTTCCAATATGACGGATTTTGCTTTCTATGAATTTTATTCATTTTTGTTCGGAGATTTGTTACTACACAATTGCAGGGCAATTTCTTCCATGCGAGCCGGTGGGAGCGGAGCAATTTCGCGATGGATTGCTACGAAGATTGGGGGAATATCGAGAGAGAATGCAAAAAGAATGCTATGCCCGGATAGTCCAGAGCTACTGCTGCTGCTACAGCTCGGAAATTCACGTTCGTCAGCTGACGATACATCAACAGTTTTTTAAAGGCTTTAAGTTATTGGTCAGAGGTTTTTAGGGATGGAATAGTCGGCTAGTTTTGGCTCGGTGTGGTTAAGTTTGTGGAGTTTAGTTTTTGGATTTTATTTTTTTGATAGTTTTTGGGAATTTCATTTTTTGAAATTTAATATAAAAATTCGTGTACGAATACAGTAAAAATTTTTCTTGAAATTCTATTCTTGGTGGAAGTCATTTTTTCTTAATTCAAGTTATCATAAATACTTGATACAATAAATTTTTATATTTGATCAAGATTTTTAGATACTTTAGGGAAGCAGCGCCACCTACTTCAGCTGAGAAAAAAATTTTCTCACCTTGAGAAAATTTTTCTCTTAAATATTTGATACCCATTTTATATTATTTTAGCGTGCAATTATACATATTGAATGAAAAAAATGATGAAATATTATTTGATCTTCCCATTTGACATGTTAATCAATAAAAATATTAATGAAAATTTACTTCTATCTTTATATTTAATTTTTTGGAGCCAGAGAGAAATTTTCTCAAGACAAGTAAATTTACTTCTATCAAGAATTAAATTTTTTGGAGCAAGAGGCTGAATTTTCTCAAAACAAAATTTTCTTGACTTAAATAAATTTTCTTTGATAAAGTTACGTATGTCTTAGAGCAAGAGAATTAATTTTGTTGGAATAAGTGAAATTTCTTTAAAAAGAAAAATTTTTTTTTCTCAAGAAAATAATTAGGAAGAAAAATATTTTCCTGTACATAGTTCATCTTCATAACAAAGCTTAAGCTTGTAAATATTAATTATATTTTTCCAAAAATTTTATTTTGAAACATTGAACCAAAATTTATTTAATTAAGATTTTTTTGTATAAAGAAAATTTACCAAAAAACGTACCTTGTAAAAATTAAAAAAAAAATATTGATACATTTTTTTTAAATGTTAAAATTTATTTGTTAAAACTAATAAAAAAATTTATATTAAATTAATCTTAATATCTCTCGATACGATTTTTATAACTTTTTAAAACAATTTTGTAATTTTCACTCAATAAAAAAAAAATTCACTCCATAAAGTTTTTTTTATTAAAAATTTTTTCCAAGTAAATATCATTCCAGAGGAAATTAATCTATTAAAAGTTTACGATAAATTTTTTTACAATCTACTCTTTTTTAATATCAGCAATAAATGTAAAAAAAAAAATATAAATCTTTTATAGTCGAAAAAAAATAAAAAATGATTTGAGACCTAAATAAATTTTTTTACTCCCGAGAATAAACATAGAATTGGAAATATACAACCTAGGACTGTTTATTTAAGAATATTATCATTCAAGTTTATGGATAGAGACGTGTATCGTATCGAAATGCAATAACTACAGTTCTTTGCGTGTATCTTGAACGCGATCGCTCTTTTATCTCTTTTATTATTGTATATAAACGAAGAGGCTGAGCTTTGATTTTTATCTCGCAGTCTCTGCAGCTCTTATATCCACGCATTGAATTGTCGTGTCCATGTTTATACCCATATATACTGATATATATTTATACAGATCGATATCCGCAGTAAATCTGATGCATTTCGCGAAGTAAATGTTGGACGAGAATAAATATAAGAAAGAGAATGGGTTTATATTGGAAAACACCGAGGTGATATAATAACACCAGAAGAAGCGCAGACATTTTAGATCCAATCTCACATCGATTTTTCAAACATTATAATTTCCGTCTATTTCCGATCCGCGACATTACGACTAAGAGTGTCATTGATAGTGTCTCGCTTTACAATAACAGTTCAATCCTTTCTTTTTCTTTCATCGCGATTGCTATTTTTATTCCATTCATTTTTCATCAATAAAGAATATCTAGTGTTCATTCATTTTTACTTTTGATTTAATGCTTTTGATATATTTATTGAAAATTTTTGCGTTTAATAAAATATAGCAAAAACGAGGTAAAAAATTTTTATTTATAGTAAAAAAATATTTTTTTACTAAACGGAAAAAATTTTATTGTCTAAAAAATTTAAATTTGGTCAAAATTATTTTAATTGTTTTGTTTTTAAAATTTTTTAATTGAACTTCATAACTGATGCAAAAAAATTCTGTCAAATTTTCTCTATTGAAGAATTATAATTTATTTATTCAAATGTAATTAAGAAATTTAAACATATTGAAACATAACAGTTATTTTAAAGAAAAAAATTTATTTATTTATTTTTATTTATTTATTTATCTGGTAAAGAATTCTATCAATGTGTAAAAACACCTGTATACAGAACCAATATAAAAAATATCAGTTATATAATATTTAGACTTTTTTACCAAATTTATGTCGACAATACAATGCAAAGAGAAAATAAGTACAAAAAGTGATAAATTTTTAGAGAAAGAAATACAAAATTATAAATAGTTATTTGAAGAAAATTATTTTTTTTTCTGTGCACGATTATTACATGTAAGCTAATTTGGTAATATAATTTATTGACAAATCAGAATATTAGTAAGAATACAAAAAATTATTTTAAAACTTAACTTCTGAAACTTAACTATCTGCTAGCGAGAAAATTTAGCTACCATTCGCCATCTGTCGGATATTTTCAATACAAAATTTGATCAAAAAATTATATATGACTATATCAGACTATATATGGGCATGTCAAGTTATAACTAGTCATATCATGCCATATTAAGCCAGTGATATGTCCTAATATGGCCTGACGTCTGTATATGTCTTGAAATTAACATACTAGACCTTTAAAAAATTAAGTATGGACGTCTAGACCTTATATGAACATATTATGTTGGATTCTCTGAGCAAAATAAATCCCAGTTACAAACTTTTAGCTGTATATTTTAGATATTTTGTTCTTACACTGAAAAAAAAAAATTAACTTGATGTGGTAATTCCAATAAAGTATAAATTTTATGCAGCGACACTTAAGAGACCGCATTTTATGGCGTTATTAAGAGCTATAGTTAAATAAGAAAGAAAAAAAATTAATCATTAATAGTAAGAATAAAAAACTAATGAGATATTTTTTGGTCACTTTAATTAATTTTCCCCGTAAAATTTTTTCAATGGACGCAAACATCCTTACAATAATTTGAGCAGCTAAATGTACTGCTACCTGGCGGAGCTTTATTACAACAAGAATTGGTATTGGTTGGAAGAACGAACCGGATTGAAATGAATATAGAAGTAAAGGAGAGCGATTATAACCGGCAGCGAGTTGTTGTAGGTAGCAGCACTAGTATTAGTGTATATGTTGGATTTGTTTGCGGAGAAACGGAGAAAGCGAGTATTGTCGAGACAACAATAGAAATAGTGATATAGACACTACAGTACACACGTATTTACTCAGTACCGTTCGCCGTTCGCGGTCCACGAAATATCTACAGCATAAAACATATTTAGTGGCTATAAGTTCCAAATAAATATTCATTTCCCATGTCTGTGTTTTCCTCATATTCTGCATTATATATTCCACAGAATACGCAATAAAATGCATTACATATACTAAAAGTTGGCTACACATTTCTTCACTTCGATTTAAAAATCACAGTAGAGTTCAATAGATATTTGTAACCATCGAATATGTTACGTGAAGGATGTCTCTTTGTACGGCGAAAATTTCAATGCATCCCTTGTAACGGAAATGAGACTTTCCTTCATTGACATTATTTTTTTGTAACGCTCATGGGAAATAATAATAACTGAACATTTAATTATCTTAGCGTCACTTCTGAAGGAACAAAAACTAAAATAATAGTCGCTCAAAGTTTTGTTAATTATTAAGCTTGTTATTACTGGGATTTCATTAACATGACTTATACTTAAAATATAATGCTATTCCAGCAGCTTCAAAGCTCAGAAACTCGTTGTTTGATGTGTCACTCCAGTAAATGCAACTTTTATCTCAAAGCTTCTTTCTCTTTTAAGCGCCAACTGTTTCTACTTGTTTCGCTTCTGAGTTAAGATTTTTTCGTTTTCGCTACTCAGTACGCAATTTTTTAATAATTTCAAAGTCTAAGTTGATAAAAAAAATTTCTGTTTAATTATTAAAATTTTAATTAAAAAATATTTTTTCATTTTTATTCAATAGAAAAATTCACGTCGCGTTTTGTTATAAATGATATAAATAAAATATTGAACCAAATTTTTATAAAAATTTTTTTTCTGTCTTTTAGATAAATTCTAACCTAAAAAAAAGAAAATAATAAATTAGTAACATTACTATGTTTAATTAAATAAAATAAATTTTTTGAATATTCCTCAAATTAAATTTTGTAAGGCAATTTTTAGGATTTTTTAACAAATAAATAGTTATAGAAAAAAATGTTTCAATAAATGCAATTTGTAAAAATTAAAAAAAATATCTATGCAATTTTTTTTATATATTAAAAAATATTTTTTCATTTTTATTCAATAAAAAAATTCACTTCGCGTTTTTTTATAAATAAAATATTGAACGAAATTTTCATAAAAATTTTTTTCTGTCTTGATAAATTCTAACTTAAAAAATAAAAAATATTAAATTATTAACATTATTATGTTTAATTAAAAAAATAAATTATTTAAATATTACTAAAATTAAATTTTGTAAGGCAATTTTTAGGATTTTTTAACAAATGAATAGTTATAGAAAAAAATGTTTCAATAAATGCAATTAGTAAAAATTAAAAAAAAATATGCAATTTTTTTTAAACTATTGTTTCATTTTTATTCAATAAAAAAATGCATTTCGCGTTTTTTTATAAATTATATAAATAAAATCCTCTGCAAATTTTTAACACTACAAAATTTTCCATCATAAATAAATAAAATAATTACAAAAGCAGTTTGGGGTGTGCAATTGATCGTAGTAGGCAGTCAAGTAATATTATCAAGTTGGCAAGAGTTTCGAGTTTATCGGTAAATTTGTGATATCGGTGATATTCTGGATGCTCTGAAAGTTTAATGACAGTACACCCATTGCCATTGTTAAAGTAATAGTAACAGTAATAATACTAACACTTATACCAATAGAGTGATATCAACGATAGAGAGATTCAATGGTAGTAAAACACCGTCTGATAAGTCTAACACTAAGGGTTTTATTGGAATCTTATTAAACATAAAACTCAGCGTTGTAATTACAGTTTGATTGATTAATCCGGTCGCCCCATTGTATTAAATTTATGTAATTGATTTTAAAAGTTATCTATTTTACTTCGACACTATTTGAAACTTTAGTAATTATATTCTCGTTAGCTCTTCACTGTAATTATATTATCCTATATAGACTGTATTACTTCTTTAAGGCCAAAAAAAAAAAATATAATGGAAACCGTTTGATGGCCTCTCTACTCTCAACTCTTTACTCGGTATTATTAATTAAAAATCAACTGTCGCTTTAATTGAATATTTATATTATAGATTGTAGACAATTGAAAATAAATTTTTTCGAGCGTCAAAAAACCAATAATTTAATTACTTTCGCCTCTTTTGCTTTGATACTCGATCATTTTTTCTTCCTTTCAATATCCGTTTACAGGCAAATATAATTTTTTACCCGCGAATAAAATAATAATGCCTTGTTCCAAAAAGTGTAATAAGATAAAAAATACCGGAGATTATTTCATTATCAATTTTTTATTCAAACTTTCAAGCTAACTCGTTCTCTTTTAGATTCAGTTCAGTGGATTGAACAAATATTCGTAAAATGCAATAATTCTCTCGAGTATTCCTCGGCTATTAGTTTTGTTTCAAACACTAAAATTTCATCACGAAATTTTCTATCATCCAATATCCGGCTGTTCATTAAACAATTGGAACGTTTTTTTCCTCCTATCCCTTTTTTGCTGACCGAATTTTCCTCTTAAATTGGATTTGCTGTTGATATTAAATATAAAAATGGTTTACATTGGTTTTTATCGGAATATAAATATAAATACGGAAAAAAAAATATAAATATAAATGAAACAAGATAGTAGAGTAGATGTTTTCAGACGGTTGCTGGTACACAGCAATACACTGAGTAAGTAAAAGTCTGCCAAAGTAGGAGGCTCCTAATAAACGTAAGAGGAAAGCTGGCTTAAAAGCTCTTCGAATAACGGAGAACTCGAGTCTTTTGTAGAAAAAAATAAGAAAAAAATTAATAATAAGAATAAAGAAAGAAAGAGTGGAGAGACAAAAGAATTTTACGCCAACACCGTTGACTAAAGCCCAGTCTTAACTGACCCAAATTTACGATCCATTAAAAATAATCGGACCGATGTCTTCTTTGTTGTATTTCTTCACCCGGTCTTTTATTTGATAGTAATTATTAATTATTGTCTACAGCAGTCTTGAAGAATTATTAATGCTACATTTGACATTTTTTATTGTAAAAGAATAAAGTCGATAATTTGCAAAGTGAATGTTTAGATGATTTTTAATTAATTAATTTAAAGAAAAATTATTTATACAGAAAACTATACAAAGTTAATTTTTTTTTTTTTTTAATAAAAACGAAAAAATATTTTTAAAAAATTATAAAATTTTATTAGATACTTTATAATTAATTTTTTTTTTTGCTTAATTCATTGAATAAATTTTGATATTTATAAAAAATTTCATAGATATTTTTTTTTAATTTTTACAACTTGCACTTTTTTATTCATTTTTTTAATAATAAATTTATTACAAATTTTATTATTTTATTATTTATTTAAAAATTACAAAAATTAGCATTTAAAAGTTAATTTCAGTAACATTTAAATAATTAATTTTTTTTTTATTAAACTTAGTAATGTTAATAATTTATTATTTTATATTCCTTGCTTTATAACTGATTAAAAAAAATTAAAAACAAAAAAAAATCTTTAAAAAAATTGTATCAGCTGAATAAAAAAGTATTTTACTCCAAAACATAGTACGCAAATATTTTTAATGTTTAAATTTTTAATATAAATTTTAGATCCAAGAAACAAAACTGGAAACCGTAAGAAAATAACCGGCCCGTATCGGAAAGATCCGGGAAGTCGGCAGGGATGAAATTCATAATCCTGGGTGTTATAATGTTTGCCAAGGGATTGAGGGGTGTTGCGTCGCGGATGAGGATAAGGATGGAAATGAGGACGAGGAAGATACTGCTAGTGAGTGTGCATAAAGTGTTGAGAGCCCGTGGTTTACAGAGCAAGAGAGAGATAAACATCTAGGGATGATGGAGTAGGGAATAAAAAGATGGGGGTTGTTTTTTGTTTTTCGGTCAGGAAGAAAAATTAGCGTATATTTTTGTATGATATATAGAGTAAAAAGTATATTATATATAGTTATATACATATGATTTGTGTGTGTGTGTGTGTGTGTGTGTGTGTGTGTGTGTGTGTGTGTGTGTGTGTGTGTGTGTGTGTGTGTGTGTGTGTGTGTGTGTGTGTGTGTGTGTGTGTGTGTGTGTGTGTGTATGTAAAACTCTGGGGAATATGAGGTTTTAATGGATTGACCGACTAGAGAGAGGATACTAACGCAGTCAAACTTGTTTTGCGTACATCAACACCTGTGTTCAACCCTCATGAGTTCTTTTCCCCCGATGCTTCGGTGAAACAGATTTTGTTTGTGTCTATTTTGTTTTTATTTTTATTTTTATTTAGCTTTTTAGTGTACCAGAGTTAACCAGAAAGCGGAGATTATTTTTACCGTCTGCTCCGCACACTAGGTTTGAATTTAGACTAATTAAAAATATGCACATCAGGAGAGTGGAATAAATATTTAAACCAGGATTAATGTGTGCGTATTTCATTAGAACATTTTTTACTAACCAATGAGAAAATTTTCTATCATGTTCAAAAATTTTATAAGTTCAATTCTGGTTTGACATAAATAATTTTTTATATAACTTGATATGAAAATTGACTATATCAAGCTTGATATCTATAATAATAAATGAAAAGTTGGTTTTTTGTCAGGTTATACTGCGAAAACTACTGAACTGATCGGAATAGTACTTATACCATAAGATGCAGCGTGTTTCGTAGAAGGTTTTAGTATGTGATATGGTGGTGATTACTTATCCGGAAGCTATATTTTTTTGACTTAGAAATAATGAATTTCTATTGTAACTAAATTTATTCTATTCGATTGTCATTTGTTTAAAATAAATTTTTAATTCTATTGGTTATGTTTATATACTAGGCAGATTTCTTCACTTATGAGACCTACAATTTCTATAACTGAAACTTTCAATGCTCATTAAAAATTTTTTTTTTCATATCAATTATTATTCATTTTTGTAAAAAAGACACGGGGATGTTATAATGATTGCACATTGAAAGTTACAATGAATATTAGTTAGAATAATTACATGGATAAAAGATGCATGCCAATTCGATAGAATTGGGAATCTGTGCAAGTCAAAACAATAATCTAATTAAATTTCAAGTCTAGATCTAAAAATGCAGTTCTATAAAGCGCCCAGCGGAGCAGGCGAGTAACAGCTAGTCTTCTATGAGAAAGGTCTCTTAGAATTTTTTTGTATCTTCAATATTTTAGCCACAACTAGTCCTATATATACTAAAATTGATGGTAGAAGGAAGTTAGCTTAGTATCGAAAACATGGACCCTGATTCTTTATTGGTTAAGATTAAGGCGCGCTATTCAAATTTCTAGTACTAAAAACTTTTAAAAATTACTGATAAGTTCTATAACTTCATTTTTAAACGTTAAATTCAAATTCTGAAGAAATAATTGGTAGATAGAGTTTTTTTAGGAAGTGAAATTCTTCCTTAAAAAAGGTCTGATGTAATTTTTTGCATTTTAAATATCGACGTTCTAATTAGCAAATTGTCTAACTCCATTTTAGAGAATCTTCCATTTGTACGAAAAAACAATTAGTTCAGAACTTATTATCACTTTAAAAAACCATTTAATACCATTAATATCTAATAGAGGTATAATATTTTGGTTTGGATCATTGAAATAGTTCATAATTGGACTATTGCTACATCAAAATGTTAAAAAATCACCCTCTAAAAATAAGGAGTTAGACCAATTGCTAATTAGACCGTCGATATTCGACCCATAATTTTCAATTGAAAATTCCAAACTTGAAGAAATAAATTAGTTTTTTATTTATTATCAAATATTTTCCAAAATATAATATAAATGATACACGGAGAGAAAAATGTGGAAATCATTCCTATAATTTTAATGAAATATTTTCCTATACCATTTTAGGAGCGATTACTTAAATTATGGGAATTATACCCATAATTTTTGGGAAACGTTACTATAATTATGGGAATGGTTCCTATAATTTATAGGAACGATACCTATAATTATAACTGTAATAACGGCATTATTACCATAATATATAGGAATGGTTCCCATAATATATAGGATTAGTTTCCATAATATTATAGGAATAGTTTCCATAATATTATAGGAACCATTCCTATAATATTATGGGAACCATTTCCATAATATTATAGGAATGATGCCAATAATATTGGAATAATTTTTTTTCACACAACTGTGGTATTTAATTAATTACTTTTCACTAGATTTATTTTTTTTTAATTAAGTGATTCTTTTTTTATAATATATAAATTAATAAAAAAAGTTATCAGTAATAATATTTATTATTATTATCATTATGAAATTAATCAGTTGCAGCAGTTGA